>JAVTVY010049173.1:0-23640 GCA_036873755.1 Hanleya hanleyi
AATGATATTCTGAGGAAATATATTCAAAATTTAAAATCGACTAGAATCTCACATTACACATCATATATAGTCCTGCAAATTGAGGAAAATTTCCCCAAAATGTAAACAAAACACACATCTGTCCTAGTATGGTCTATATTGTACTGGCTTCTGAACTGTGGGTAGATTTCACAGGATACGCTAGCTGTTCAGCTGTTCACGCAAATTATTGGAGGAAGTTTCCCTTGAAAAGGAACACTCAAAATTGTCCATGCTCTTTGCACATATGCTACCGTCTGCTGAAATCTTATGATGAAGTTGGAATAAAACAACTTTCTCTCGATATATTCATTGGTTACCTACAAACAACTATCACAAGCATGTGGTATTAACCCATATACACTATTTTCCCTAACTACTATTTTGATGAAATTTTCACCAAAATGAAAATCACTCGCAGTATGCAGTTACACATAAACAACTATGTAATGCTTGTGATGTTAACGGATATACACTATTTTCCCATATTGTACTGATTTTGAGGAAATTTTCCCCAAAATGAAAATGACTCGGAGTATGCGTCAACCAGATCAAAGGAGATGATTCCGTGAAACGTTCTTCAAAATATACCGAGTCTTTATCCATTATGAATGCACATGACACACGAGATCAATCATTTTGTTTTTGGAAACCGAAACCATAACTCTCCATAAATATACTGATAACTCACAATATTCCTACCTATTCTGTTTGAGAATGATATTCTGAGGAAATATATTCAAAATTTAAAATCGACTAGAATCTCCCATTACACATTATATATAGCCGTGCAAATTGAGGAAAAATTCCCCAAAATGTAAAGAAAACACACATCTATCCTAGTATGTTCTATGTTGCACTGGCTTCTGAATTGGGGGTAGCCGTTCGCGCAAATTGTTACAGAAGGTTTCCCTTGAAAATGAACACTAAAAATTGTCCAACTCTTTGCATATATGTTACCTTCTACTGAAATCTTATGATGAAGTTGGAATAAAACAACTTTCTCTCGATATATTCATTAGCTACCAACAAACAACTATGTAATGCATGTGATATTAACCCATATACACTATTTTCCCTAACTGTACTATTTTGAGGAAATTTTCCCCAAAATGAAAGTCACTCGGAGTATGCTTCAACCAGATCAAAGGATATGATTCCGTGAAAACTTCTTCAAAATATACCGAGTCTTTATCCAACATGAATGCACATGACACACGAGACCAATCATTTCGTTTTTAGAAACTGAAACCATAACTCTCCACAAATATACTGATAACTCACAATATTCCTACCTATTCTGTTTGAGAATGATATTCTGAGGAAATAAATTCAAAATGTAAAATCGACTAGAATCTCAGGTTACACATATAAATATACTGATAATTCCCAATATTCCTACCTGGTCAAGTCGTGTATTCATTTACTGGGAAAAGTGGTTTAGGGGACCATTTAGGAATTTTAGCAAGGCTAACAAATAGCTCGTGAGACAGTATGAATCCTGCACCCGAAACAATAGACGTAACATGAAATTATCGTATTATTAGTTGTCATCTAAGAAGATAATTAAGACATAATTAAATATTCTCAGAACACAGTGTAGTAGTAGTAGTTCATAGTATCCCGTTCATAACATCCTAAATCACATTTATGCTAAACTTGAGTACAATCAGTAAACTGGTTATGAATTTAGTATCCCTAATCAATATCTAATTAAGATAATTAAATATTCACATAATGCAGCCTTTCTGCAACATTCTTCTCAAACCATCCCGTATGATATGTATGCCAAGTACGGGCACAATCAGTCAATCATTATGAATATAGCACCCCTAATGATAGCTTAATAAGCTAATTAAGTTAAATGAATATTTACCATTTATACCCTTTTTGCACCTTGCACCTTGCACCTTGCACCTTAGAGCATCCCGAATGGTAAATGTACTGGGCTAAGGCACAATCGGTCAAGTATTTATGAATATACGACCCCTAACATTTGCCTGAACATGAAATCATAGCATATTTTCCAGTTCATTAACTAATTAAGTAACTGAATTTTCACAAAATGCAGTGGCTCAGCAACAACTTACACCATTCCATAACATATGTTTGCCAATTATGGACACAATCGTGAGTATTCATCAATGTGGCACCCTTACACTGAAAAAAGAGATTCATTTTGAGATGGTTATCATGTTAGATGTTTCATAATGCTACATGTTTCACCCTATTTTTCCATAAAAAACACGTCTCATGGACGTTACGATGCCGCTCTTGGGGAGTTGTGACATGTTTCATCCGCGTTTCATGCCGTCTCACTATAACGGTCTGAAACGCCGTTTGAAACATCAGCGCTGAAACAGGTACAACCGAGTTGCAAGACATGTGTCAAGAAAAGCGGAGTACAAACGGGATAGTTTTGTCTGTTGCAAGAAATTAGATACCAGGTCGTCTGCACACAGTTCTAATCGTAATCGGAAATGCATTGCGATAGAAAGCTGTAGTAATTTGCAAACAAAGATATGATAGTTTACCAGTGGCTTCCATATATTTATTTCTGGTCTTTAGCGACCCGGAATTCTTTTTGTCCGTATTGTGGATTAATAGACTGAGCATTTTATTATTATTATCTGAAACGTCTCGCAACATGAGCTCAAGTGAAAAGTGTGAAAAAGAGAGAGAAAAAACTTGAACATGGCCGCTTTAAAGATGTCACGGTTACCTCGTATTCAAATATGCATTTTTGGCCGATTTTGCGGTGAGATTTTTCCAACCCAAATTTTGTGTCTTCACTGGAACCCTACGTTGGCCGACATTTTGAGTTTTAGGGTATTCGCTCAAGACACACGGGCATATTTCCACACACCAGCAAAATAGATAACAATGTTACCAGAAAAAGTGACACTTATGGGCCACTAATGAGAGCCTCATTGAAAGAAACAAGAACTGTGTTCTCCGTATGATCAAAGTTACATCCATTATTCTGAATTGTGAATGTGTAGTGCATCAGAAAACTTTTTCAACAGTCAATACGATTGCGTACGTCATCACAGCCTTGGGCTGGATTCGGCCTTTGTGACACAGGTAAACCAGAAGGAGAGAGAATGGATATTATTTTTCATACGTATGGGAATATTGAATAGTGTTTAGTGTCAACAATGTTTCTACTTCATCCCACAATGGGATCACTGTTACACAAAACTCGATACGAATCCAGCCCTCCAGTCCTGATTTTAATAATTATCTGCGATCCGTATTCCATACCCCGAAATGGACTGGAATTTCAGCCTCCCGGAGCAGGAATAGTTAATCGCGAGTGGCAGGTCATGAACAACAACAGAGGAAGTTTCATTCATCAACTCCATATTTGTAGGCCTAAGTAATATAGCACCCATGTTCAGAAATGTTTTCAGTGTGCCGGATTAGATCTGGGATAATACTTTATCACAGATTAGACAATGTCGTGTCAACAGACCAAGTTGAGTAAATCATCATTTAAATATGAATCAATGATATAAATAAATTAAACCCTGAGCACGTTAAGCCCGGCGCACACGAGAGATATCAGCTGAGCTAACGGCCTCAATTGCCTGTCAGCTCAGTGGCTAGCTCTCTTCTTGTTTCAGCGCACACGGTGAGCAAAAGTTTCAAGAAATTGATTTCAGATCCCGCATAACGTCTTCTTCAAGTCCATTTTGAAGAGTCGAGCGTATGAATCGAGTGAAAATAACATGCGATTCATTGGCCGTTCCGGTAAAACTGCTGAGCTGTTGGCTTGCGTTCGCCGCACACGCTGAGGATTTGGCCTCGCGAGGCGAAATTATCAAACAAGTTTGATATTTTTCCCCCGGCCTCGCGAGGCCAAAAACTCACCAAAAACTGCCCGCACACGAGAGCTAGCCCCTGAGCTGACCGGCAATTGAGGCCGTCAGCTCAGCTTATAGCTCTCGTGTGCGCCGGGCTTTATTGTCACACGAACAATTTTCACTCCATGGTAACGGGGTTCACAATTAGGCATCTGTTTGAGTTAACCTAAGGAGCAGTCTGTTTTATGTGTATCTGTGTATGATTATTGTTGGTTCATACATGTTCCTGAGTTTGACTTCCATCGAATATAAGAGAATAAAACTTGATGCATGTTGATTTTTGATGAATGTTTTCATTTCAGTATCGATATCATGCACATGCCAGTCTGACCGCCTCCTGACACACGGGATGTAGGCTGTTTTGAAATACCTCCAAGTTTGAGACATGTACAGATCCGTTTCATTTGTGACATGTCTCAACAGTTGGGACAAAATCATGTCTGTGCTTAGACGTTTCATTTTGAAACATGTAGTCGGCTCTAACATGTTTCAGCTTAAGACCTGTAAACACAACACGTGTTTCACATGCAGGACGTCATATGTTTCAAACGAACACGTGCTTAATCAAGATGTCTCGAATTAAGACATCATTAACTCATGTGAGAAAGACACGTGTTTCAATTTGAAACATAAAGCCGTTTTAGTATAAAACATATACGTACTCACACCCAAAAGTTGTGACAAAATCATGTTTCATTTTGAAAAGTTAAACATGTCACCAATTATTACAGTGTAGTATTCAGCGCAACCTGAAATTGTAGTATGTTAATTAGCTAATTAAGGTAATTTTATATATCAGAATACCAAAAGTCACTATCCCCTCCCAACACTCTGATAAATACATACGCCAAGTTTTGGAGCCATGATACTTAGATATCACCCTTGAATTTTGCCTGAACATTATTGGACGCCGAGGAAGATGAGTATGACATTAGCGTTTTCTGTACTCCGTATACCGGCAATACAAAAAAGTGTAATACAGCCTCGACCAAAACGGTTGGTGCATACTAAGGAAACTTGAAACCTTAGTAGAAGAATGACGTTCTTGTGAATGAATATATTTTCTTTGCTGGTTCGTGAAGCTCAGCAGGATATACGTCTACTTGTGCCATTGTTGACAATATAACTGAACGGGAATTCGGTTAGCAACCAGTACTATATTATTAAATTATTTGAGAACCACAATGACTTTATTCTCAGAAATTATTGGTGGTACCCTTTTGGGATTTTTGGGTTATCGTCACATGGTAATCATTTATTGTTCCGTGGCAAGCTGCGTTTCCTAGTCAAATGCCGCGTTTGGCTCAGCACGCCACAACATGCTTATAGAAAGCTTCCTTGTAAACAAATATGTTATTACCAGATTACCTCAGAAACGCAGGTTCCAATTGCATTAAATGTATAGCATGAACATTTCTCGATAAAACATCACGATCCATCACCTCCGACAGGTTTTCCGTGGCTTTGAAATCTGACGAGGATCTTGGAAGATGGGTCAAAGTTTTGACTTAATGGATTTAACACTAATAAATCAATATGCCCCCTGATATGACACAGGAAATTGCATATATTAATGATCGTCTTTCTAAAATCGTTCGCTGCTCGAATTTCAAGATAGATATTTTTTTCTACTATAGGCCAAGAAAACTAAATCATTAGGCGATTCGTCTGAAGAAATACTAAAAAATCAATCTGTTTCGCCAGACCTACCTGTAAAAGTTTCGATTTATTTGCAATGCATCGACCTTTATGGCCGAGACTGTATTGCGCTGGCACTAGGCATATATAAAAATGACTTACACATGTAAGCTATATATAGATTACATTGGATAATAATACTGAATGAGAACAAGTACATGTACGTATGACTGGGATTAAAGAATGATGCAAGTCAAGAGCAAGAGGAAACGGGCAACTATAACAGGAGCGTAGAAATGCCCCAGTGTCATTCCATGGATTCCCTGCTATCTTTACCCAGTATCTCTAAACGTTGTTTGAAATCATCGTAATTGGTTTTGAATTCAACTGTGGTTTCCTCAATATGCACCAGATCTGTAATATCTTCGATAACGAACTCTGGGTTGCATTCCTCTTGAGGGTTACGCTCGAGAGTCGTACAACCAGCCGTTATGCGACCTTTAAATTCCACAGTTGATTCCCCCTTCCGTTCAGCAATAGGTTTCCTGCAGAAGTGGTATACCGACTCAGACTTTTTCACCGCAATGTACACCTGCTGTTTCGTATACTCTATGAGAACGGCAATATCCTCCATTCTCGGTTTCTTGAATGGACTACAGGCTGTATCAACCTGAAAAGTAAAAACGAAAACTTATTGGATGGTATGCACCTGTGTTACTCTTGTCCACATTTCAACTGCTGGCGATCAATAATAGCAGAGGCTATTGAGAAAATTTTACCACAATTTCATGTAATGTTGATAATTGCATCTGTTTTTCATTGGCCGTTTACGTTTGCCAGTTCTTCTCACTTTTCCCTTATATGTGTTATTGTTGCCTCTCTGGCATGAAATTGGGCTTACAATGATCGCCATTTTCTTTCTTTCGGCAGCAATAACAGTAACCATGAACAAACAGAGCTTATAGGATATTTCAAAAGACTCGTCTAATTTGAAACAAGGCGAAATTATCATTTTTCAATGTTCATAAGGAAATAAATGCACTACATAGACACAAATGTGTAGACAAAATGATGATACATCTATTGCACTTGTAAATTCAGTCTGTCGTCTCCGGGAATAACATGCTATTAAAGCATTTCGGAACCTTGTATATCAGAAAAAAGGGAGAAAAATACCACCGGTATTCCTTGTTTTTATCTGAATGCAAACTCATAGTCGATATCATATAGACAACAACGAAGCCTGTATTCACACCTGCTTACCATAACTTCTACTTGTTGTTCCATGACCAATAACACGATTAATTACATGTTTGTTTCTGTTTTCAAAATTGTTGTATCCATCCCAAAACCAGAACACTGTAACAGACACTCCACTTGTTATCCATCTTAGATTAGAGCTACATGTAAGCATTGTTCGACAACTAACATTCAGACCCGCGGGTTCGGTCGATTCTCGGACGTAGCCTTAGTATTTCAGCCGCGCTTTTGTTGCAATTGTTCATGTGGAGACATTGAAATACCCACACGGCCCCTAGCACCATCTTAAGTGGAATTAGAAACGCTAGCTCGAGAGCTGTAATGACAGGTCAGATCAAACAACTCATCTGATGTTAATGCATGAGCATCGGGGACGTCTGATGAACTAAACGCCTCAACATGGGGTTAAACATGTTTAAAATATATTCTCAAGATGTCAACATAGAAATGTGACACCCCAAATGTCAGCCACTCTTCAGCTAAATTCTTTATAACTCCATGTCCACTATTACACTCTTCACCTTTCGCTTGGATAACATACGTATTCTTACAGTAAGCTTTGTCTACAGTCCGCATGATGTAGAGATAAGCTCGTCTCCACCTAGTGCATCCACTCACAAAAAATTGCAACTGTGGATAGAAAACGTTCACAGATATAGAACGGACACGAACCCTTCAGTGTTTTCCTGTTTTTGAGGCCAGTGACCTTTGACCTCTGACCTTGACCTTGATTTTGGTACGCGACACAGCGTCTCCCCGTAGGGTATCCACTCACCAAAAATTACAACTGTTGATAGAAAACTGCATGGGACCTGATCAACGTTAGATGATATGGATATAATTAACCAAGAAATTCTCGGCTGGAGGGCTAAGCTGTTCTGGGTTATCGCCGTGCGCCCATTCACACTTCTATCAAGTCTGTGCCATAATCATTCTATACCCGGTAATTAAAAAAACTAAATATTGCGACTATCATCCTGTATTGTTTATACCAAGTTGCATGAATATAGTATATGAGGAAATTATCGGACGTATGAAGGGATTGACTGAACATTAACACATTGTCGGCTCACACGATTATTAAATAAACATGCCAGTAATTTTGCCATATACGCTTCGCCAGAGTAAATCTGAGCGTGGACGTCACAGGAAGCATGGTACAGGTATGTGTATAGATATTTCCAGCATGCGCCCTACTTCGGCTTATAGGAGGATATAGATCGTCAATCATATGTATTATCCGGTTATCTTACGCATTTATACAGTATAGTTTAGTAATATTGGTTTTCCATCGACAAATCCGCAACCAACATTAAATGTAGTTCCCAGTTCGCGGATAGAGCGGCGTACGAGGGCAACACGGCCTATGTGTCAGATATCACTCCACCTCACGATTCTCTCGCATCTTGAAATACGAAGCTGCGCATCAAAAAACCATTCGGCTCTGGGTACATTCATAATGTATTCAATTTGAACCAAGATGTCAGGAACACCAAGCAATCACAAATATACAGATTATCAAAAATTTTGCAATTAGAAATGACTCCTAAGATTTCCGTCCAATCAGAGAAACCGGTATTCATTACATAAGTTTCTTGATGCATCAATGATTTAAACCAAATTTTACATCGAGCATTTTAACGGTATCAGAGATAGAGATCATTAATGATTTCGCATAAATTAAAGATAGCCGCCCATCCTTTCCGCCACTCAGAGGAACTGATGTGGTTATTCATTGAAAGTCTCTTGATACATTGATGCTGTATACCAAGTTTCGCATAGAACACTGAAATGGTATCAGAGATATACATCATTAAAGATTTTGCATAACTTAAAGATGGCCACCAAGGTTTCCGCTCAATCAGAGAAACCAGAACTGTCATTTGTCGTAAGTCTCTTGATGCATCGATGATGTATACCAAATATTACATCAAGCACTTGAACGGTATCAGAGAACGAGATCAATAATGATTTTGCATAAATTAAAGATGGCCGCCCATCCTTCCCCCACTCAGAGGAACTGATGTGGTTATTCATTGCAAGTCAGTTGATACATCGATGCTGTATACCAAGTTTGGTATCACTTAAATTGGATCAGAGATATATATCATTAAAGTTTTTGCATAAATTAAAGATGGCCGCCAAGGTTTTCAGTCAATCAGGTCCTGATTCAAAGTATCTGAATGTATCGATGATGTATACCAACTAAAACATTCATCTAAAACAACTGAATGGTAACAGAGATATGTATCATTATCGATTTCGGATAAATTAAAGATGGCCTCCAGGATTTCCAGCTAATCAGAAAAACCGGTTTGGTAATTCATTGAAAGTTGCTTGAAGTATCGATGATGTATACCAACTTTCGTATTGAACAGTTGAATGGTTTCCGAAATATGGATCATTATCCATTTCGCATAAAATTAAAGATGACCGCTAAAGTTTTCACCCAATCAGGTCCCAATTCAATAGGCTTCTGATCCTTGACTAGGTAAATAAGCATACCAAATTTGGAATTCTTCAGTGGAACCGTTCTCCGGCTATCTCGCTCACGTACGGACAGACGGACGTACAAGACGACGACAATACCCCATGGCCAAAATTGGCCGAGGGGTAAAAAAACGATTCCCTTGCGATTGAGGATTCGCTATCAAGAACGGATCGCGGCTTTCCCAATCTCCATACCATTTCTACACAATAACTACACAATTAGATTTCGTGCGCGGGACTTCGTCAAGATTTTTCATATAGCATGTAAATCCATCAGTTTCGTCCAAACACTAAATTATAAATGCGGGCTACTAGGTTCGTTCTGTTTCACTAATGCAGAAAACACTGTCACATTTTCGTGCATTTTTGTACTGTGTTATCTCTGTTATTATTGGTTGTCAGGGAAACAAATATAGTAATATGCGAACAAAATTTGCTTTGCTCTTTGACAATGTTTGACCTGCAAGGCGGTGAAGTCGCTATCGTACTAATGACAGATTTAACATGTCGGTTGTGGATTACATGCACACGAATATTTGTTTCTTGTAAAGAGTTTTTCAAAAGCGCTATCTTGAACTAATACATCATTTTGTTAGTTTCCGTACTTATATATTGCCTATAGTGGTGATTGCATTATACAGGACTACAGTGGATTTTTACCCTCAGACCTGTACATCTCCACTAGCATATCTTATGATTTTCGTTTTGGGGAATTTTCCCCCAAAAATAATATAGTAATTTAACTGCTGTGCGAACTTGGTTTCTGGTCCGCATACATGCAAATGCTAAATTACACTGAATATTCGTATAATTTGATTTTGGGGAAAATTTCCTCAAAATCAGATGCATAGTTTCTAGAGTGCTATCTCCAAGGCTTCTCTCTCAAAAATACTGTTATGGTGATATTCCAGAGTTTGCTAACACCGCACGTCTATAGGCTTTTGGGGGAGGTTAACTTCATATATTTTCAATTTGAGGGACATTTTCTCAAATTCATATGATCTTGTATATCTCGATGTCGAGGTAAAAAACATAACATAGCTTGTAGTTATCAGTCAGTATTAGGGTTTGTTTCACCCAGAGGACAGATTCCTCAGACCTGTACATCTCCACGAGCATATCTTATGATTTTCGTTTTGGGGAATTTTTCCTCAAAATAAATCTAGTAATTTAACTTCTGTGTGAACTGGGTTTTTGGTCCACATACATGCAAACGCTAAATTACACTGAATATTCATATAATTTCATTTTGGGGAAAATTTCCTCAAAATCATATGTATAGTTTCTAGAGTGCTATCTCCAAGGCTTCTCCCTCAAAAATACTGTTATGGTAATATTTCAGAGTTTGCTAACACCGCACGTCTATAGGCTTTTGGGGGAGGTTAACTTCATATATTTTAAATTTGAGGGACATTTTCTCAAATTCATATGATCTTGTATATCTCGATGTAGAGGTAAAAAACATAACATAGCTTGTAGTTATCAGTCAGTATTAGGGTTTGTTTCATCCAGAGGACAGATTCCTCAGACCTGTACATCTCCACGAGCATATCTTATGATTTTCGTTTTGGGGAATTTTTCCTCAAAATAAATCTAGTAATTTAACTTCTGTGTGAACTGGATGTGTGGTCCACATGCATGCAAACGCTAAATTGCACTGAATATTCATATAATTTCATTTTGGGGAAAATTTCCTCAAAATCATATGTATAGTTTCTAGAGTGCTATTTCCAAGGTTTCTCACATATGGCAGTAGCTCTTACACGTTCTCCCCAAAATTGTTTCTTTATTGTGTACTTCTGTTTGCCTATGTGGATTACATGCACATGAATATGTGTGCTTTTTGAAGTCTTATTAAAATCGTTCTCTTTTACTGGTGCATTAGTTTTCCAGCTACCTTTCACAAACATGTTCCAAGCTACTTGCACTATGCATTTTTACTTCTGAGGTGGGAGATTCCTCAAAGCTGTATCTCTCTACGACCATATCTTTGGATTTTCATTTTGGGGAAATTTTCCCCAAAATGTAATTTCGTTATTACCGAGATTTTCTCGGTAATTCTTTGGAATATCCCCTGGTTTCCCATTTGGCGAGGTATACATCGTGTATGCTATAGCTATGAAGAGGTCTCTGAATAAAGGTTTATATGAACTACCAATTAAAATAGTCCTGTATTATTTTGGGTTTGCTGAAAAAAGAGGAAAAATAGGAATATCGAGAGAGTCCTTTATTATTTTGGATGCGCTTTTATCTTAAAAGAGATATCTCTAGCCCAGTAAACAGAACAGAATTAGCATTGTTCTATAACAACCGACATCAAGTACAGTTTCTAGAAATCTTGAAACTTCTGAAACTTTTCCACTGTCCCTTTCGCTCAAATTCGAAAATTCTGCCAACAAAATTACAAATCAATCGTTTGTTCCTAGTAACAATAGACAAAAATATCCCCTTGTCTTTAGCTTACAATTAGCAGACACTGGTGGGCGCCAAGATCCTTCAGGATCTCTCGTTATATTTTTTTGCTTTTTCTTGGCACAAACTGCATGATAAATTAGTAGATAATAATCTGATATGAAATAAAAAAAAGTTCTGCTCACTTTTCCGCACAGAAATGCAAAATTATTGAAGAAATATGACGAAAACATAACTTTTCTGGTAACCCCACATGGCCGCCATTTTGAACTTACTCATGATCCTCTGCTCGTGGGGTCATGCAAACAGGCTCAACATGACCCCAATATGATAATCGAAAAAGTCGCGGAATTTCAGCTCTCAATTGTTCGTCATTCCGGAGATACGAGCAAAAAACCAACAGGGTGGGAGTGGAAAAAGTCCCATGTCCGCGCCATTTAAACGAGCCGTATTCAAATATTTTGACCTAGGAATCTTAGTCATCAGACATGTCAATTTCACTAGTGGGATTCTACTAGCGAGACCAAATCGAAGTTGTGGGATTTAGATATTTTATTTCTCACTCTAATGGAGCATGCTTCTCTGTTTTTTTTTCTGAGGAAATATCGTATTATAACCGACCCAACATATTTGAAAGAAATAAAATCGGCAGCAGCTCACAGAGAAACACATTTGTTTTCTTTTTTTGTGATGGGGCACACCGAGGCCCACCAATGGATCGTTCAATCCATCGCTGTTTGGAGGAGCGTGTGTTCGTTCTATGAATGTGATTGCGCCGATGTCGGATGTGACCAATCGGATGTGACCATTTGGGAAACGCCCTAATATACCCAGATATCAAGGTAACCGCATGGCTACGTACATGAGTTCCTATACGTATCTTCGTGCCATGCGTTCGGATGATGCCCCATTGTACAGCCCAATACCACCCAACAACACAGAAAAAAAACAATTGAACATTTACCCAAAAATAGAAAAATGTCCAATTGCATCCCGGGTACCGGTATGTGGTGCAGTGGGTCACCTAAATGTAACTGAGTGTATTGGGACGAATATCCGAATGCATTCCATGGATATCAAATATAATGTATCTGAATAATTTACATTCAGTACAATGGTAATGACTATTTTGGTCAATATTTCAGACACAGCATTAATATAAATTTAACTAGGGTAACTCCGAATACTTGTTATAACAAATAGTCTTAAAATCTCACAATTCATTGCTTGTCACATTTGGAATGACCCAGAAATCACTCTCTTATAGGTTCTCTCTCATGTGTTTAAAGTGATGGCGCCATACCCTGCGAGACAGCGGTTTGCTAAGCATTAACACGCGACAGTGTTAGACCCCGTGTTTCATCCATATAGCCTGGTGTCACTATTATACTCCATCAGATTCGCCAAGTTTGTCTATACGTCTTCAACAACCATTTGCAGATTTCGATCCTTACCGGATTATATGGCCGCTTAATCAAACAGCGCTGTGCGTTCTTTCCGGCATAGTTGACATGGACAAGCAGTACGTAGGGTGGAAAAAATTGGACGATACTTGATGCAAAATTTGACTCTTCCAGAGAGATCGAACTGATTTGCTGGATCAGATAATCAAACATTGCTCGTTTAACACGAACAGAGTTCCCATGGAAAGGAGTTCCCGTGTAAAAGTACAGCATAACTTTACGGTGAAATGAAGGCGGTTTGAGCCATATTAACGTGATCAGTACATGATCTACAGTACGGTGAAGTTGATTTTGCAACTGATTTATCGACAGAGGGACACAGAGGCTACGTGATCGTAAACAACTGATTATTTCCGATTCATCTCAGATTGTTGGGAATCCCGGAATATTATGTGGTCACTGAGCTTGCTACCAAGTCCGATGAAGACCGGAAGATTGCCAGGGTGGACACGGCGGATGAGAGAGCAACAGCTTGTTGCACGATGCAACCTGGTATGGTGGGATATATACCCCTTTTTCAGTATGATAGCTATGGATATGATATTTTTCTCTATGATAATATCTCATTTACTCTCGTTACAGATTCCACGAAGCATTTAGGCAGTACGTGAATGCAATGCTACAATATTTAATGAAGGTACATGTAGCCGGTGTTTCCCAGAACTTGTTTTGGAAGGCGAGATCAGCGCCAACCCTTGAGTGTATGATGAAGGGAGGTTTGACAGATGAGCGGATGAGAGTTTTCTATCTTGTTACATGATCGCTGCATTGTGTAGTGTATTCGATCGTCAGGAGTCAAAATTTCGGATCCACTTCAGGTGTTGTAGACAATGCAGTTTACCTTTTCAGAAACAGTTATATTGTGTATCTGATAGGATGTTTAAGGCCAATCCCAACAGATTTCACCTCATGCAATTTGAAATGTATCATATTGATTAGAAATCATGACAGTTGTGCTACCAGTCCATTGTCTCTATTGATTACTATAAATCTTGGAAGGGAAAGCATACTAATTGTTGGTCAAGGAATAATGGAGATTTTTATATATGAGACTAATTCCTACGGAGTATTGTTGTTTTAAGATAGCTAAAATGGAAGTTGATGCCATGACACATGGAAATGAATTGAGCTGCATCAGCGCTACTGTGAAACATGTGAAATTCGGGAAGACATTTATATTTTGTTCTATGCTATTGAACAAGTGAGAAATGACTACATTGTAGTCAAAACCTGCGGCAGTGGCAATAATACAGTGAAAGGCATATCAGCGGAGGTAGTGGTAATGGTAGAAAAAACATCTGCCAGTTTTTTCATGCCCAGGGAAGTAATTTCCAGATTCTAACTCACAATTGTAGGAATTGCCTAATAGGTCTGATACCATATATATATATATATCACTTTCCCCGTTCAAAATCCAACGATTTTGACTGGTCCATGCCGTCTATACTGAATTGACAGACGAAGTCACAATTATCGGTTTGGCAATATCTTGGTATAAGTATCGTGTATGCCAAATTTCAAAACATTCGGTTCAGCCGTTGATTTTTGCAAATCAAAAAGGCTTTCAAATATTTGGAATCCAAATAAATTTCAAGGGTTTAGTCATAGCGCAAAAATCTACGCTCTTCAGTCTCCCTTCTCGATTACGTTGCTGAGCATAATGGAAAGTTTATATTTCCTTAATTTTCAATGAATTTAGTATAAGGTCTATCACTCTGATCTGTGAAACTATGGAATGGGGGTGAAGGCTTTATCAAACTGTCCAAGAGGCATAATGACACTTTTGAGAGAATGATGTCAAATGCAATATGTTTTTGCGCATTGTCTGCTGATACACATAAGTATTGAATTTACGTAAGTGATTAATGCTATTCTAAAGGGATTATGAGTGCGGAAGAGGACGGGAATATCAATACCAGCGAATCAAGGCCCTGGCTTGCGAGAATGAGGATAGAGAGGCTGTGTTCTGAAAGAGAATCATTCAAAATAGCTATTTGCCGAATGTCATGCAACCGAAAGTGCACAATATAACTGCACGACTGCGAGGTATTGTTCGCGCACAGGGGTGTCCAACTCATTAAATACTACATAGTCATTTCTGTCTCTTCGAAGTGGGCTACCATTTGAAATTGTCCGGTAAAGAGTGAGTCCATCTGAATCCTTTCGTCGGCAAAATAATCATTCGAGATTCAAGATTTTATTGTACAAACACCAGTCAAAGGCAGAGTACAAAATCTTAAGAGGAATACAACTAGAGAAAAAATGGAACAGTGACATGAATATTAATATTTATATATATGTTATATCTGAGAGATATGTTATGTTTGAGTGTTACTGTTGATATTAGAACCTTGATTTTTAGGATTAAAGTGCATCAGGGGACTGTTGCCAGCATGTTTCGAGTGGACCTACTTTTGATGAAAATGTCTGGTGATTTTTGATTAAAATCACTGGTGATTCTAACTTGGGCCGTGCCCATCTTAAAATTGGCAGGATTTCAACTGGGGGTCCAAGAATTCAGTGCGTGTCTGAGTTCTAATGCATACACTACTTCGTAGGTCCTCTGACGTTATTCAAACTGGGCATGAAGGTGCATTAGGGGACTGTTGCCAGCATTTTTCGAGTGGACCTACTTTTGATGAAAATTTCTGGGGATTTTTGAATAAAATCACTGGTGATTCTAACTTGGGCCGTGCCCATCTTAATATTGGCAGGATTTCAACTGGGGGCCCAAGAGCACAGTGCATGTCGGAGTCCTAACGCCTACCCTACTTCGTAGGTCCTTTGACGTTATTCACACTATTCTCATATATAATAATTAACGAAGCAATAATTCATTCCATCGAATATAGTTGCAAATGAATTCAAACGCGCTTGAAGACAGTATTGTCATGTTGAAAAGAAAAGTGTGGCAGAGATCACACTCTCTTAGCGCAAGCGCATTTCAAAAAGTCACAAGAACAAGAACAACAACAAGAAGAACAACGCCGCGAGCCTCCCGTAGACCTGCGTGCCGCAGGTAAAAATGGCCAAGATATTGGCAACCACAGGAGGTCAAAGAATTGATAATGGTTTACAGACGACCAGAATATGGAAAGCATAATATACAAAGGAAGTATGAAATTTGTCTGAAAATGCCTAGCTATGTCGATTTTGAATTATGCTAACAGCAGAACGTTCATTTGGAAGTTCAACTGATACCACGCTAGAAAAATGAATAAGCTGATTATTAGAGTGGTGACTGGGGAATTCATGTTGGTTGAACATGTGAACAGTATAGGCCGATTTGCCATTCGTAACAGTAAGAAATTCGGTCGATTCAATTCACGTTACTGGAATGCTGGGTGTGAGTATGTTGAACCGTTTACAACAGAATGGGCAAGTGAAAATAATTGCATTGTAGGCTTATAGCTTCGCGAGTTTTGAAACAAATGTCTCACTGCAGGGCAAAGGGAACTAAGTTATTCCAAAGTGG
Organism: Hanleya hanleyi; assembly: GCA_036873755.1. Lineage (NCBI taxonomy): Eukaryota > Metazoa > Mollusca > Polyplacophora > Lepidopleurida > Hanleyidae > Hanleya > Hanleya hanleyi. The sequence continues at coordinate 16,623 of JAVTVY010049173.1, forward strand.
TATTCTGCCCGATGATGTTCACTATTCCATCCTATGTATGTTATTCCACAAATAATATATTCAAGATAACTTCTCTAAAATAAAGAACGTAGGAATGGTTTGTTCGGAGAGACCGATCTGTATCTTGATGTGATTTTATAGAGGACTATAATGTTTATGTTTTCGTTACAGATATGTTGATGAATGTATTTGAAGCAGGTGTGGTCTTTGTCCCGTCACATTGGCATAGCGCATTGGATGACGCTGGCCTGGAATGCATCGTCACAGTGGTTGTCACGGTCGATTTGTAAAAAATGTACAATATGCATGTAGATTGTATGCACGGAAGAGAGGAGAAAATATTTATAGTTCGTTTTATGCCATCGAAACATGGCCAATATATTGACATCCACAGAGGGTACTGGGGATTGGCCAGTGATCCGATATTGAAATGTTATATAAAGAGCTCGACACGGAGAAAATTGACGGCAGTTCATATAATTGTTTTTCATAGTTTATAAATATTTTAAGAATTAAAATGGTTTACAGGCGACCAGAATATGGAAAGCTTAATATATGCAAAAGTATGACGTTTGACTAAAAATGCCTAGCATGTAGCATTTTGAATTATGCTTACAGCAGAATGTTCATTTGGAAGTTCAGTTGATACCATGATAGAAAAATGAGGACTATAATGTTTATGTTTTCGTTACAGATATGTTGATGAATGTATTTGAAGCAGGGGCTGTCTCTGTCCCGTCACACTGGCATAGCGCATTGGAAGACGCTGGCCTGGATTGCATCGTCACGGTGGTTATCACGGATGATTTATGTAAAAAATTTGCATTATGCATGTAGATTGTATGCACGGAGGGGTGGAGTTCGTCACCTTGGCTGGAGATGCTTGGCGCACTGCTACGGACACCGGTTTTCGGAGCTTTTACATGCTATTTTATTTCTGTTTTTGCCTGGGCGGCGTCCGGGATCGATGAAGGTTACTCCATAGGGGTTTAAATTTTCGGATTTCAATGCATTTCCCAACATTCATAGTGTACGGGTTTGTATTGCGTGAGGTCGGACTTCAAGGCTCCGGCTACTCTAGTTATGAATAAATAGTTGGGAAAGATGATACTTTTTGTGGAAATAATAAACAATTTGTTCGTTTGCGTGCAACGAATTAGAACATAATTGAGGCTAATAAGAGCTTGTTGACTACACTTATCACGTAGAAAAAGCTAAGTAAACAGTGAAACGAAATAAATGGATCAGAGACTTTTTTCTATGTGTTTACTCGCTAATACTGATTTATTTTGGGTTCAGTTAATTTCCGCTCAGTCCTTGTACTTTTTGATGGTTATATGACTGTGCTTATCAAAAATCGAAAACAGGCACTCGCTAAGATGGCGCGTGCATGATAACAGGACGAACGGGATCGGATCTGTGTCCCGTTTATAACACTGAGAGATCATTAAATATGACGGAGATATCTGAAATGTCAGAGAATATTTTTAGGAGATTTGTTAACATCTTTGCCATATCCGAGCAAACATATATTTTCACTGAACGATTTTCACGTTAGTTGGAAGAGGAAACGCTGAAGGCGGATATATAAAAGATTTTATTGAGAATAGGTTGAACATGTCCCTATCACTTACTTGCATTTAAACTCTTTCTTTGGGTCTCGGCTAGCACCGCATGACAATTCCCAATATATATGTTGTTGAATGTGTTATTGCGTAAGGGTACAGGAGAATTACAGGTTCTCTCTCATGTGTTTAAAGTGATGGCGTAATACCTTGCGAGACAGGCCTAAATATCCCTCTAAACCTCATAACGGACACTTGTGACATGGTTTAGATAACTTCCTATAACACAACTCCGCGCTTAATTGCTCTAAACACTTTTATAATCGGATGCACTTGAATGAGAAAGGTAAATGTCAATGAACACATCTAATTAATTACAGCTCCGAAGTTACAGTTAACAGAATACAAATGGCGGGATCGAACGCATGTGATTATGAGGGTCTCGGGCTGATACCAGGGCCCATATGGAAATGGGTATACAATAATCTCTCTATATATATATACTATAACTTACAAAGTATAACTGAAACGGCATATCCCCGCCGTTTATTTATGTATTTACTTACTTTTTGGTATTGTTTTTGTCTCGTATTAAATGTCTGTATAATATACATGCGCATATATGCGGATAATAAATTCAGCCATCCAAACAAAATCATCAGAGAGGTTTGCGCATGCATCAGATATGGCGGTTGTCGCAATCAACATTCATATATGGCTGGGTGTAGGACTTGATAATGTATTGAATCAAAATTCACATCTGTCTCTATTTATTTTCTCAGCCGTTGATACCACCAGAAAGTATAATAAATACGTTTTCTTGTGGTGTACTAATACTGCAAATCAAATAATATTATCAAATAATTCTAACGTTTTTAACCCCAATAAAAAAGCACATTACTTTATTTTTGTAATCTAGGCGTTGATATTGACTGAAAGTTTATTTAAGAATAAAATGTTTACTGCCGGTAAATTGCTTCCTTTTAACTTTGCAAACTGTGAAATGTGCCGATTCGCTGATGGGAATGCACGCTGGGAGCTCTCCTGGTGTAGACTACGAATGGATACCCACGTTGCGATAAACAAGGACGCCGGCCAGGATAATCAAATGCGCCCTTATATTAGGAAAACATTCATGACGATCTATGAACGGTATAGGGTCATTGGAAGAGGATATGGGAGTACCACCAGGGTCTGAAAACTTGTCCGATAAATTATCCTGGGTAGAGGTAACTATACTATGCTAGACAGACCCATCAGGACCTACCAACGAAAGGAGGATGCCCGAGTCTGCTCTGTATACACTCCATGATCTACATGCATCTCTACGGTCAACTACTCCCCGCTCCCCCACCATTTGTTGAGAGACTCCGCACTTTCTGTACTGCTTGTAGCGTCACCGAAGACATCACAATCACGTGATGTTTTGTGCCCTTTTCGGCCGGTTTTTAGCTCCTATCTCCGGAACGACAAACATCGAGAGCTGAAACAACGGAACTTTGTAGATTATCATATTGGGGTCATTTTGAGCCTATTTGCATCCCCCCCCCACAGTAGAGGATCATGGGAAAATTCAAATTTTCTTAAAATGTTTTGCTTTTCTGCATGGAGAATTATTTCACATCAGATTATTATTTACTAATTTATCATGCAGCTTTTTCGAAGATAAACGTGAAAAACTCGAAAATTCTGAAAGAAAAAGCGTCCGCAAATGTTCCTTTTGAAAATGACGTGACTGTGAGGTCATCTTGGCGGCCATCTTGGGAGGTTTTTTTTTAACATGGTCTTGTAAAGCTCGACCGAAATATATAGTGTGGTATTTTAGCCCTCTAGCATTGGCGATGCGGAAAATATATTTGGGGGGGGGGGGGCACATTCCACACACTCCCCAGGCTATGGCACATCCCAAATCGCCCAGACCAGATAGGGTAAACATGGCCGTCAATGTAAACTGTAATAGTGGTCTTAGTCCAAAATATACCAGCGGCAGTACGAAGCTTATTATCCACTCTTTGCAGGGTAACAGATATTAGGAAAAACGAGATATATGATAACTGTTACCTGTAGATTTTCCAAGAGGTGACAAAACGGGCTCTTTCATAAATAGCAGGGTTATATTATGCTATTTATTTGCACCCAGTGATAAACATTTTCTTTGGCTTCGGAAGCAACGGAATTTGACAACCGGTTTCCGAAAGAAGCAGATTGCTATACTCCGTGAAGGTATCGAGAGCTTCTTGATACATGGGGTAGAGACCAGAAGCTCGGGCAATAACAAACCGATATCCATCATATAAAAGTAAAAGATTAAGAATAATTACAATAGTTTTATTGGTCACACAATAATAATGTTGAAGATACAATAATACAATAATGTAATCACAAATTAATATCGTAACTTCTGTACATTTAAACATTTCACTTTGAGTAACAAAAAAAACAGAAACAAGTGAGTGAGTGAATAGGGTTTTAACGTCGTTTTCAACATTTTTTCAGCTATATCACGACGGGGAAGGGAAGGGAGGGGAAGGGAAGGGAGGGGAGGGAGAGGGGCAGGGGTACCTACTTGTAACAGAGCAGATCTAATGCTGCCATTTTATAGTGCTGTCCCACTGAAATATCATGCCGTCAGAAAACAGAAACAAAAGCTATGGGAAAGCATGGGTGCACAATTATGGGATTTATATTTTATTTGATTTTATGTTATCTATCGGGAACCATGGATTTGTAATCTTTTTAGGATTACAAATACATAATACACGTACGGTTTTATAATTGAACCCGTCACGAGAAAGTATTACTGGCCATGACCTAATAAAAGTTTGATAATTATACTAATTATGCAATATACAATTACAATAGCTATACAATGGTTATACAATAATAATTTTGATAATGCCATAACACAGTGTAATAATCCATTAACTTCTTTGGCAAGTTCTGCATATTAAAACCTATTCCCTGTCTACTTAACCCTGCATTAAAAACTAGAAACAAAACCTTTCCTTTGAAAGGGAAAAACTCTGGGAAAGCATGGGTGAGTGAGCGAGTGAATAGGGTTTAACGTGGCTTTCAACATTTTTTCAGCTATATCACGACGGGGAAGGGAAGGGAGGGGAGGGGGAGGGGCAGGGGTACCTACTTGTAACCGAGCAGATCTAGTGCTGCCATTTTATAGTGCTATCCCACTGAAATATGCCGTGGGAAAGCATGGGTGAACAATTACAATTTTTTATTGATTTTATGTTATTTATTTGGAACCGTGGATTTGTCGAGTATTTTTTTTTATGGAGCAAATATACACAATGGTTTTAGAATTGAAATAATATTGTTGACAAGTGCTGTGTATTGAAACATTTGTTTACCCTGCATTAAAACCAGAAATAAAACATTTCGATTGAAAGAACTCCGGGAAAGCATGGATGTAAACATATGGGGTTTATATTTTATCTGATTTAATGTTATATATGGGAAACCATGGACATGTTGAGGTTTGTACAATACAAATATATGTACTGTTTCAGTACTGAGCCCCCTTGACGACCGGCCATCTCGGCGCACCACCTGGGATTGGCCATGCCATAAGAACAGTTTTTTTAATAATTACAATAGTTTAATGGTCATAAAATAATAATGTTGATAATACCATAATACAATACAATAATACAATACAATCACAAGTTAGTATCTTGGGAGAAGTTCTGTATTAAAACATTTTCCAACCTGCTTAACACTCTGCATTAAAAAACAGAAATAAAACATTTCCCTTTGAACCTTCGCCAAGTCACCGTTCCACCTGGGACAGTCCATGTCGTCAGCCCAATGATTTGAGCATACAAAGACGAGCGGTAATTGGTACAATATTGTCTCAACTAATTTGAAATCCAATGTAATAGACTGAATCTTGTTCCTAATTCCAATGCTCTCAAATCAGATTGGAATTTGTGATAAAACTAATCCGATTGACAATGTACATGTATTACATTTATTATTTCAATTTATCAGTGATATTTCAATCTACAAGTACAGTAGATTCAAACGTCACACTTTTACAGGTCAATGTTACAAAGTGATACTGATATTGCCATGGAGTCGTTGACAGGCATTGAGGTAAATTGTTAACACTGAATCCCAAGTGCTGATCCCTAAGCTAAGCCCTAAGTCAATCCCTAAGCCAATCCCTGAGCTAATCCAATCCATATCCTTACATAAAGCCTAACATCTACCACCATCCTTACCCGTCAGCTGACATGATTGAAACAAATGCTAAAAACTAATCCTTCCGCTATACATAGCCATAACCCTAAACTCCATCCCTATGTGCCTATTCCCTCAAGCACTGTTCTTCAAGTCAGCAATCGACATCAATAAATATACAACGACCCATATGGCTGATATCTTCTGTAACACGTTGTATTGAGCTGCAAGGTATATTTTTTACAATGCATTTATTTGATCCTAAAATTAACAGTGTAACAAATATGTATCAAATGTTCATAGGAGAGGTCCAAATGTTGGTGATATATCATAACATCGCTGATATCTCATGTAACAGGTTGTGTTGGGCTGCAAGGTGTATTATTTCACACTGCATTTCCTTGATCCTAAAATTAACAATGTAGCACACATGTTCATGTGTCCAATGTTCATTGGAGAGGTCCAAACGTTGGTGATATATCATAACATGGCTGATATCTCATGTAACACGTTGTATTGGGCTGCAAGGTGTATTATTTCACACTGCATTTTCTTGATCCTAAAATTAACAATGTCCAAATATTCTGGTAACGAATTAAATCATTCCCTTCCTGGATGATAATCCTATGATAACAATTAACGAGTCCATAATCACATGGAAAAAACGACCGACATCTTTGCGTGTGAACATAAATCTGTACAGAACGTGTAAAATACAATGCCAGCAGACGCCTTTTACTTGAAAGATGGAAACCCCAGCCTGTATCAAGGTTGGCGACATAAGCTCGAGGTTGAAGGTATGAATTCTGAGCAGAAAACCGCTATGCAACGTCCCTGTTTCCATGTCACCTAAGTTGATCGGATCACATTTCATCGTAATTCATTTTGTTCTAATTCATGTTAAGGGTTCGTTATGGGCTGGTAGATCGACCTCATTGGTCCTACAGGGTGGGTGGTTGGTCGGCCGGTCCACAACTCATTTTCAGCAGGAGTCACGCCACTGCAAGCGTAGCTGGTAGACCGCGTCATTGTCCTATGTTGTGGTTGGTTGATCGTCAGTTCTGTAATATACAAAAACATTATGGTCAAACTTTTTTTGTAACAGTTAAGAATATCGTGAGTTACTGTTATCACAATGGACATACAAGATTGACACAATGACAGTTTGTTGGAAAACCCCAAGATGTTGGAATATCACAAATAGCGCTTTCGGGTACGTATATGTGAAGATTAACAATACGCTACCATTGTGAAAA
>JAVTVY010049174.1:0-24151 GCA_036873755.1 Hanleya hanleyi
CCGAATAATTAATTGGTCAATGTGGTCTTTCCAAGTGAGTTTTCGGTCGAATATCATACCTAGGTATTTGACACTATTCTTAAACTCAATTTTCTGTCCTCCTAGTGATAGCTTGACGTCTGTGTTCTGTTTATTTGAGAATAGCACACCGGTAGTTTTGACAGCTGAAAATTTGAATCCCCATTTATCGGCCCAATAGCTGACTGTATTCAGTACCTTTTGCATTATACTTGTTAGTTTATTTATCGAGCCAGCAGATTTCCACATGGCAGCATCGTCAGCAAAAAGTGATTGTTCAATTTCAGGATGTTTTGTGTCAATTTCGTTGGCCAGGCCATTAATCAGGATGTTAAAAAGAGTGGGGCTTATGACGCTGCCCTGTGGGGTGCCGTTATCTAGCCGGCGGGGGAATGATATTCCATTTATATACGGAATGGCGTGCTGTACTGAGGTTAAACGGAAACCAATGAGTGGTTTGCTTTATTTAGCTGCATAAAACAAATAAATCCTTACGGTACCAATTTCGCGTCTGTCTTTTTTATAAATAAGCAAAACAAATTATAATAGTACAATAAGTACAGGAAATGACATAGCGGGTACAGTGTTACCAGTTAATTCATTTGGGAAGGATCGGGCTTACAGGTATTTAACCACCGATCAAGAAGTACTAGACACAATACACATTGTTCAGACATCTGCTGGGGCGATCACGGAAAGGTGTTAATCCCCTGTCTGGGTACTACCTGCAGATTTCATAACTGGCCAACCTCAAACACTCATTTTCATCAGAAATAAATAATTTCGCGTTTTGTCTAAATGATAAAGTGAAATCTTTAGTTGAATAATCATTAAAAAACGAAAAATCACTATTTTAAAGCTGCATCACCTCCGTGGTACCCTTAATACAGTAATTCCACTATATTATCAACCAGACTGTTGGATTTAAAGTCGGCTAATTATGGGGAGACACCTGATATGGCAGATGTATACCGTTCTTATCTACATTCGTTATTCTTTGAAAAATCACAAAGAAATGCCCAGTTCAAGTGATAGAACTTATGCCGGGGTGGGCCATAATGCGTTGACTGAAAGAGCCAATGAGAATCATTGCTCTTCTCATCTAGCACACCTAGACCTAGGTTGTGAAATTATTTCCAGTCTACTAACGGTACATTCCCAAAAGGCAGAGTTCAATCAGCCAATTGTCAATTAAAATTACCCCGGTATGTAAACAGAATGCTTGGACAAATCTTAAGGCCGGCGCACAAATAGCCGATTCTGTTGGAAGCAACTGAACTGCACGGTCACTCCCAAATCGGCGATACGTAGTCGTCGGCAGAAATGGTTGGCCGCTATTGGACCAAAACAGATCAAGAATGAAAATGGCTTGAAAACGACATGGCGCTAGTTACGAAATGGAGCTTCTACTGAGAAGTTTACATGCACATTTCTCGTTTGGATTTATCATCGGGGCATCTCTAGGGACTGTAAATGTTACACTGGCGGGTAAGGATTAATTGTGGGCCATTTTCAAAGAGCGTAACGTCGTGCCAAGCACAGGAGTACTTGTTAGTAAGTTTGAGACCAGTGCGTGAACACGCTCACGACATCCAGGCACGTCGCACTATGTTGAACTTATCTAGCGGAATTGTGGGGTAAGCTTTTCTACTAAACGTTTATGAAATCGTGTTGAATGTCCCGCTCAATTTATACAGCAAACACTGGCATCAGAACCGACATTCAACAGCCAGATTTCCTCATTCATATTAGACATATCTTATTCATGAAGCAATAATAGCATCAGGTGTACAGGAAAGCTGCTATACTGGTTCTGGGTTCCTTGAATTGCTTGGGAACTTATCCCTTCATGTATCAGAGATAGACAGCTTAGAATTAGACAGTTTAGATCATATGATAATAGTCAAACTCCGTCATCAATATCCCTCCATTTTCCTACATCATAATTAAGACACGGTATAACTACATATACATAGATAGCTCACATTACCTGCTTACAATTGTCTGTGTTTGCGGCAGGGTTCATAACAAAATTCCAGTCGCCACATGTGATAACGGATGGGTTACCAATATCATAATTTTTTTATTGTAAAACGGAGGGATGTCTGTATTCGGGCCGCATATGTTCACTGAAGTTTCATGCATATCTTCATTTAAAATCAAGAAATTTCCTTCTATGCTTACTTCATAGTCATTCATTATTGCATAGTATACTAACCCCGCGTCCATTCGTTCACCCCATTCATGTTTGCTAATGGATTCGTGATTTGGATGCGTGTGAATATCTTGGAGGCTATTTTGGAGCCATCTTGTCTTTTGATAGGACCACCCAATCCCTGACACATCATGGACACTATATTCACTTTATCAGCCATAACTGAATTTAAAAAAGTTTACCGATGGGTATAATCTAATTGTTAAGCCTATGGATTGTTCTAATCTTTGGTAGTCTGTGGTATAAGATAAGGTAACATTTCCTTCCGACTAGGGTTAGTGAATGAGTGAATAGGATTTAATGTCGTTCTCAAGATTTTTTCGGTCATATCACGACGATGCCTACATGAGCCAGATTACGAGAGTGTCAACAGTTCCTATTATTCTTTGAGCGCACAATACATTTGTATGGTGGTATAGTTAACTTGCGGAGAAACACTAGGTATGAGGGGTAGCACATACACCAATAACAAAAACAACATATTAAACATGTATATGGAACATGAACATAACAAAATCAAAGAATATGACAGATAGACACAAAATACATACCGCTATCTCCGTTTGGCATGTAAATGAAAAATGTTAATCACATGTGAATAATTATTAACAATTTCCATCTTCGTTCATAAGGGTAGTAATTCAAAATAGTTATATGTTCACACAAAATCGTTACAAGTGACTGTCTCCCTTGTCGTTTCATCAGGCGCTTCAGTATGACCCCATGTATGCAGTAACTCGTACGTACATCCTCTGGTCTACGACGATCATGTATCCAACTACTCGACTGCCCATGCGTACCATGACGTCACTCTCCGTCCAAATCACCTGAAGCGTAGTCTACATATCGAACGCTTCAATATGAGCGTGTGTACACTATATTTGGACGCGTGATGATCCCTCAGTCCCACAAACACACCCCTGCGGTCCTTCAGAATTGCGCGTGGGCACCAGGATGTTACCTCCACTGCAAACCTCCACAAGCGTCGGCTGCGCCGCATGCGCTTTAATATGAGAGCTCTTTCGACCCATATTGATCCAATTTGACTTAATTGATGGAGGTTTTCCTGAGTTTTATGTGTAAAGTCCCTGTTCCGTATGTTATAGTTCCAGAAAAAAAATCATAATTTTGCATCCACCGGGCTGTCCCGTGAGCGACCATCTTTCAGATGTTTGTGACATTCTTTTCAAACAAAAAGTGATGTTAAATAAAAAAATCATTTATGTTAATTCAATCCTGGAAAGGATTTCTTAATCAATCCGAAGAAACCGATCCCTTCAGATAGAGGAATTGATTGAACATCATTATGAGGTATGTCAAATATGGTGAATATATCTAATAAACTAGAGATGAGTTAGTCCACAGGAACATATATGCCATATTCTGTGCGCTCGCCATGTGCACAGCATGAGCTGGACAGTATGTTATGACTATGGTGAAGTTATTTTGACCCCAAATAATTTGAACTATTTGCAGTGACATTTCCAACTTTTTTGTCAACTGTCAAGATCAATCAAGGAAATGACTATATGATTATGACTTTTTTCGTGTACCTTGACTTGACCCATGTTGAGGTGTTTACGTCATCTGGCGTCCATGATGCTCATCCATTAACATCAGATGAGCTATTTGTTTGAGCTGATCTGTCACCATAGCTCCCGAGCCAGCTTATCTAATTCCGCTTGAGCCAGTGATAGGGCCGTGTGGATATTTCATCGTCTCCACATGAACAACTGCAATAAAAGAGCGGCTGAGATACTAAGGCTACGTCCGCGAATGATATATGAATTTTTTTAAACTGTATCATGTTCTGGTACACAATATGTCAATTGTGACGCTAAATTATTCAGAAAGGCATTTGAGCGATAATGAGTTCTTCTGGTCGAAATAATTTCGAAGATATGAAGGTCACGTTGGCATGCCTCACAGTGGCCATAGTTGATGGCAAAACTGCATATTTTATAATGATGACACATGGCATTATCAATAGATCTTGGAAGTTGACATTTTGAAGATTTTTTTCGTCCAATGTGAGATCTTGTGCCCTGAAACTGACAAAATTCAGAAATGTTCTAAATATTTTTACCAAGAAAATTCAACAGATATTATGGCGTCAAGACAATCAAAATTATTCGTGTGTGAAGTTCCTAGCATGCTGAGATTTCTCATTTTCAAGATATTCATATGTTTTTGATGGGGCCCAATTCCTGTTACAACAGCAAGATTCCACAATAAATGATTCTTAATCTAACCACAAAGTGAAAGCGATCGAAAGAAATACAATTTATTGCGTTCATCCTACAAAGAGTCAACAGGAAACTCCTACCCTAAAATCTGACATTCTTGGGTATTACCATTTGGGCACTGTACAAAACTGACCCCCTTGGGCTGAAATGATTCGGTTAATCTCTCATTAACTCCAACCGCATTACCTGGGGAAAATATCGTGGCACATATGTATCTTCCTTGGGTTTTCTCGTGTGATTGTGAATGATGAAGGTGATCGGATTTTACCTTGTATGGCAATGTCAGAAATGAAAACGTGGAGGATCTTGGTGCAGCAATAAACACAGAAGTGAAACGCAGGCGATAATTCCGGGAGGATTAGTTTCCTCATTGGGAAAGATGTCTTGCCTTGTGCGCGATCACAAAAAAAAATCATGCGATGTGTTCATCAGAGGAATCGCACTTGTAAATTCATACTCTTCTTGAAACAAATCAGAGGTGGTTTCTTTTGTCGTTTATATATACACAGAGGTTACGGGAGTATACGGTTTGGTATGGAAACGTCCTCGGCTCTAAGAAAGCCACGAGCTTACCAGAGAAAAATGAAGAATAAATAACTGTCCAATGTTATCTGAACTATCCAATAATGGAAATATTATTGAGACACTTGTCATTATCTAGAAAATAGTGGTATATATCTGTATAATAAATAGAGAATCTTACACGAGTGGCTATTTAATATGAAAGTTATGACACGAGTTGAGTAAGTTTTATATCTGGCGAGCTTTAGCGAGCAACATATAAAACTTACTCAACGAGTGTCATAACTTTCATATTAAATTGCCACGAGTGTAAGATTCTGTTTATCACATAACTATTTTTAAATAAACTATAAACGCAAAAATTCAAAAGTCTCTAATAATCCAGATCTATTGCAAGAAATAAGCAAACATAAGGAAGGATCCATACAGATATTCCAAAAGAATGATCAAACGTTTACTGTCGTTTAGCGTAGTAATTTATTTTTTCACGCTACATGTATTATCCAATCAGCGTGTTTGAACGTGTTATTCACCTAGGTGCATACGACAAATATATCATGACCATATATCCCTAATAACACCGCAGTTATGTGATAAATCTAATTATATCCTCAGTACGTCTCGGTATTACTACTTTATCACTCGAAGCAAGGTTTTAAACAAAATATTGAATTTAAAGCATTGTGACGACTGTCTCCACTAACGTAGATATATATTTATATTGTTATTATACCCTGGGCATGTATTCAAATAACGAGACCACGCTTTTATATGTATCAGCCATTAGTCCGTAGTAGAGTGAGGTGTCAGACGGCCACGTATGGCGTAACAAGCCGGACGTACACTATTTGGATAGGGGCGTACACTATTTTGACAGAGTACAAGTGTATGATTGATTGATTGAAATTGTAGTTTAAGGGCCGCTTCCCATTCGGATTTCGCGGCCCATCAACTCAATGTTTTATTCGATTCTCGCGGTACATTACGTTGTTGATTGAATATCTTTTCCAGAGCTAAATATATAAATAAATAAATAAATAAATAAATAGATAAATAATAAATAACAATGAGAGATTAGTAGGAGATATAAATAGAAGTAAATAGGAATCGCTATATGTACAAGTTCGTAAGTCTCTTTCTGTTTTTTTTTTTTTTGTTAAGCTATACTGGTAATTGTGAGTTCACTGTAATCGCGTGTATGATTCCTTTGTCTTGGTACCCCATAGTACGCACAAAGCCGTCCAGAAAAAACTGGGAGAACCAGGGCGTCTTCAGGGTTCTTAGAGCCGACTTCCCGACTGACGCCCTCGGGAACAGGGGGGGTCCTTCCAGAAATCTGTGCCTGTAACAATTGCTTGGAGTGTGTATTGTGGTACAGAACGGCAGGTCTACGTTCTATATTGCGTGAAAGTCAAAGGATCATATTCTGTGTTGAGGCGTCAGTTGGGTAACATCAAAGGGGTAGCGTGTCCGGAGTGGTCTAGGGTCGAGTATTCTGATTCTGGGTGTTCTTGCTATGCGGCGTTGTCACTTAAGGCGCTGTTAGTATTCTTGTAATCGTCATCCGTCTTCTGTTTTAGGTCATGTCCAATTCGTCTATGGTCTTCGGTGTGCCTGTATCATATGAAATAGGAGGCTTGTAGTCATTCTTGTTTTCTATTGTTTTTCGATGCAATAATTTGATATATCTTCCTCACAACAACAGGCACCCCCCGACCGTCGGTCACATAATATGAATAGCAATATATAACTAAGTGAGTAAATAGATGGACAAATGGATAAATAACTAAACATTTCGATGGATTCAGACAAGTGTATGAAGTTACGCGTGACACAAATGATAACACCACTTACCCTGTGGGTGGGACAGGGACAAACGGGAAACGCCCTATTCAATGGTATATTCTCGTATGACACGACAGGCACCTGTACGAAATACTAAATGTTCTTAGCTATTGTCAAAACACGGAACAAATATTTCACAATATTTCTCATACGATGTATTCGAGATAATAAGCATGTGCCTCGTGTAAACCAGCATAAACTTACAAACTACGTTTTCAAAAAAAAGGCTGGGGTCACATGAATCACTTGCCGTAAATTAAAATTAACACTTCAACAAATTAGTAGAAGCTGGACATAACTTTCCAATAAACAAATTTACTTTCCTACTGAAAAGGACAACAAATTATATACAAACTATGTATTTTCAGACAGAAAATAATGACTACAAAAATATAAACAAAGTCATATATTTTCAATCACTAACTTGTATACGTCGCGGAACAGACTTTACGCTCAAGGCCAGAAATATAGATGTTGTAGACGCAGTGAATATCGAAGGTGTTTTGGTCGAGAGAAAATCCCGAGCGAATAACACTGAATGACGCATCTCAGATTTAAATCGGCAAGTATCAATAAACCAATCAACGCTCTCAAAACGCAACACGTTTCCATCGTCTAAAGATTGGCCTACTAGTCAAAAATTCACATGATAAACATGACCAATGAAATCAAAGTAAACCATACTGCGCAACGTGACATATCACGCAATGTAGAATAATCCCTGCCACATATAAAGATGGACTGTCACATATACACTACCCATATGGTCAAGGCTAATACTGTGCAATCTACTTCACAATATTAATTTGATTTCATCCGTTTCAATCGAATTCAATTAAGAGTTTACCATAGAGAATATCTACCATATACAATATCAGCTAATCTAAACAACATGATCAAAGTTTCTTTGGTATGACATAGTAAATGATATCAATAAATATTTAGTTGATTCAATAGCGTATTCAATGGCAACCACACGTGTAGATCTAAATTGGAGTGATTCACTTAAAAAGCAATGTTTTTATATGCGTGCTCAATGGTTAATATTACGTACGGTTAGTGTGGGAAAGTTTATATTTTGGGGCAAGGCGAAGCCCGGGCCCTAAAATTTATAAACTTCCCCACACTAACCGTGCGTATAATATCCATTTAGCACGCCTTTGAAAACATTATTTTTATTCTATTGCACTTCCCAAATTGATTATCAACAAAGATTATAATGAAAATTTGAAAACATATTTTAAACTTTGACAACCTTTTTTTTTCTTGAAAAAAAAACCTCGTCCACTGATGCTCCCGTCTCGGTTGGCATTGTGACAATGTCAGTGAACGAGTTAATGTGGTCTCTCAAATGGGGAGTGATACTGTCAGCTGTGTGGAAATTACGTGGATGTATGTCTATTTGTGTCGCTTTGTTAATCAATTTCCAGATGAAAACAACTGTTAAACTCGATAAAGAAATTTCATCTTGTAATTTATTTGTTTGTTTTATTCGATTGTTATTTGTATGAAAGCAGACGTCCCTTTCCTCATCCGACTTGTGAAATGGAGTCTCCCAATGAACACCTGCACTTGATGGGTGTTGATTTCACATAACCGTGCTAAAACTTGTAATAAATGCACGGTTAGTTCGATGTTATTAACACAAGTGTTATAGAATAACTAGTTTAAAAGTGTTTAGTTTCTGTAATTAATAACAATATTGCGATGACAATAAACGAGGACTGTGGACTAGGAACATTTATAATATTTGGTAACAGATTAACAATCATTAATGCCTAAATATATACTGTTTTAATGAGAAAATATATTATTTATACATGTATAGCTGTCATCAGTAGCTGAAAACATAGCTCATTACCCCAAAACGTCGTCTGTTCATTGGCTGATATTTTATGCGGACTGCGATCGGCCGGGTGAATCATAGTCTGTCCGATTTTTAGTTGATTTTGTTTTGATTTGTTTGAAGGAAGGTTTTTGGGGTAGAGATGGACCATCCGTGGTCTAAATGGACCGTGTGGGGTGTCATCTTGTAACTCTCTGCATCTAGGTGACGAATGGTATGGTTTTTGTTGGAAATCGCATCGTGCTACTCATGCACAATTGAGCAGTAGTAACAAAAGATGTCATTTTGGGCGTGGGCAATGACATGTTTGGGCAATCAAGGGACCCATGTTTGGTCCAAATGGACAGATTGGGATATCCTGGTGAAGTTTTCATGGGATAGTCAGATAGGCGTGTTTTTCATTGGAATTCAGACCAATCTGCGCATGCACAGTTGGGGTGTAGTAAGTAAAGTGGTCATTCTGGAGGTGCGCAGGGGTATATCTGAGAGATTGATGTCCTATATCTCATTCTAACATGCTCCACGTTATAGCCGTGCGCTGATTGGTCCAGACCTCAAAACATACGGAGATTATCACACGATAATCTTCATTTGTTTGTTGTGATCTATTACATTCACGTGCCGAACTGGTGACGTCTCATTCTTGTGACGCAGTGCCACAAAGCTGAGCGACGATTGGTTCATTCACTGCGCAGTGGGCGGAGTTCCCACAGCTGCAGCACGTGAACGGGCAGCACGCGCGAGCATGGCCTGCAAACCAGTCACGAAATTCTCGCATCAAAACGGGACAAGTTTGCAGAAAATTTGCCATTCCGCTTATGAAACGAGGAAATATTTATCATTGTGCATGTTAGAATGGAGTTAATGACCTTCTTAGTGAATATTATGGTGTAATAATTTTTCGATGTTTAGTTTTAGACCTCATCAAAAAACCTCGCGGCTACGCCGCTCGGTTTTTTGATTGACGGTCTAAAACTAAACATCGAAAAATTATTACACGATAATATACACTAAGGCGGTCATTAACTCCTAATTCAAAGATGGAGTGCAGGGTGTCATCTTGAAGCTCTCGTAGCCATTTTAGGGGTGCGTAGTGATGTGTTTGAAAGACTGAGGGACCATTCTTGGTCCGAATGGGATGTGTGGGGTATCATATCGAAGCTTTCGCGGAACAGCGTCCGACTGATCCGGTGTGTCATAGAAGTAGGGGATATGGCTAGCATGCGCAGACAGCAAATAGTGGAAAGGGGGCACTTGAATGGGATTTTAGGTTCTAGGTGGACCATTCGTGGTCCGAATGGTTTGTGTGGGGTTTCGTAGTGAAGGGCTCGTGGGGTAGCGTCGGATTGGTCTGGTATCATCGCATGCATCCTGGTGTAGCACTACGGGCTATAGTGTACAGGGTGTACCACAGGTACGTGCGCATGCCTGCGTTGACATCACTTTCTATCTCAATGACCTCCAAGCTCCGACTCCAAGAGCTGCGAGCTCCGAGAGCTCCGACTTCAAGAGCTCCGAGCTCCAAGTTCTCAACCGACCCATCCCAAAGCTCCGAGCTCTGTAGTTTCTCAAATGGCGGCATCTGATTGGATAAGAGCTCAATACTACTGTCAGACTGCACATTTGCAGAACGATGATACTAGGCTACACACCAGTCCAATCCGACGCTACCCTACGAGCCCTTCACCACGAAACCCCATACGACCCATTCAGACCACGGATGGTTCACCTCAAGGCTAAAATTCCATTCCAGTGCCCCTTTTCCACTATTTGCTGTCTGGGCATGATAGCCATATCCCCTACTTCTATGACACACCGGATCAGTCGTTCCACGAAAGCTTCGATATGATACCCCACACGTCCCATTCGGACCAAGAATGGTCCCTCAGTCACACAAACACACCACTACGCACCCCTAAAATGGCCGCTTTCGTTACCACTCATACTGATGACGAGGAAATCCCTCAAGTCGTGGTCTACAGCACGAGAGCTTCACGATGACACCCTATACTCCATCTTTGGATGAGATATAGGACCGCAATCTCTCAGATATACCCCTGCGCACCTCCAGAATGACCACTTTACTTACTACACCCCAACTGCGCATGCGCAGATTGGCCTGAATTCCAATAAAAAAACACGCCTGTCTGAATATCCCACGAAAACTTCACTAGGATATCCCAACCTGTCCATTTGGACCAAACATGGGTCCCTTCATTGCCCAAACATGCCCACGCCCAAAATGACATCTTTTGTTGCTACTGCTCAACTGCGCATGAGTAGAACGATGCGACTTCCAACAAAAACCACACCATTCGTCATCTACATGCAGAGAGTTACAAGATGACACCCCACACGGTCCATTTAGACCACAGATGGTCCATCTCTACCCCAAAAACCTTTCTCCGCACCCTCAAAATGCCTACTTTTGAGGGTGATGACATCACCAATGACGTCACAGATCATGTGGAGATCCCTCAAGCCGTGGTCTACATACCGAGGGCTTCACTTTGCCACCTCACACGACGCATTCGAACGAAAAATGGTCCCTCAATCGCTCAAGCACACCCTCACGCACCCCAAAACGCCCGTTTTCGCTACTACTCCTACTTTTGTATGTATGGTCCCTGTGTGACGTCATACCCAACAAATAGTGATATTTGTAAATATTCGATGCAGCAATCAATGCTGAATAATATGTGGCCAACATTATAAAGATTGGATAATAATTATGGAAGATAAGACTATTCTTGTAACCCTACCCCATATTGTCACAAAAATTGTACTTATTAACACAGGAGTAATTTCAAAGTGATTAAAAGGGTAGTGAGTCCCAGTTTATCGACTGTTAACAAATTGTTTCTTATTTGACATGTCCTAAAGCACATAAAAAACATAGTTTCGGTCTGTAGTGGGGGGGGGGGGGTGCAAGGTGAGCCCCAGTAGCTCACGGACTAATAGTAAAAAATCGCTAGGTTCCCTGAACCGGCATAGCACTTCGGACACACCGGTTCTCGTAAAATCACTGAAGTTAAGTGACTTCGAGCCCGGTCAAGACTTGGATGGGTGACCTCGTGCTGTGCTGCTGGGCTGATAAGTGTCCAGGTTAATAGGAACTGAGGGTGATAATGGGAGTAGTCTATATCTTCGGATTGTTGGTCCCCCTCAAAAATTTTAATACAGCAGAGCGTCCGGGTCTGACCACATGATAATTATCCTTCCCTTTTTGGTAACCAGTATTTATAGTACCAAGCTTCTGGGTACTACCATTCCTTCAAAATGACATATGCGGATGGGTGGCTCGGTTGAGCTATATGGCGAGTCGGGCCGCGAAGTCAACCTTCGTCAGCCTCAGTTTCGTACGTTTTTCAGGTGTTTAAAAACAGGGTTATGTTACATATGGAATATTTGACAAGAAACGGCATGGTCGACCTCATATTTTGAATAGCTTTTTTATCTCGCCTGGAGACGGGGAACACTGAGATGAAATCTTATTGAAATCGATTGTCAAGATTTTTCCAGGAAATGAACGAAATATGGCGTATTTTGGGTCATTTTAATAGATTTCTCAGAAAATATGGAGTACGTTCCGAGGGAAGAAAATTTATCCCGGGTTGAATTTGCATAACCGGCTTGTATGCTGAATTAATGGTATGAGCATTCCCATGAAGAAAATATATACTTTTATATGGATTTTCTGGATGGTTTGGCATCTCAGAAAGACGGAAGGGCCATACCAAGGGTCTATTTCCAGCAACGAGGGGTCTACTGTGGACTGCACCCTAATAGTTGCTACACTAATGACTCACCAGCGGTGACATATGGGAAAGTTAATAGTACCCGCTGTCAATTAGAGACTGCTAAATATATTCTCTCACGGAAACACATAGGACCCCCAAGTCATCTCTCGAGTACACACTTAAATCATATCAAAACCTACTTAGTAGGTCCTGTGACGTTAGTCACTCTGCCATGTTAATTAAGTCTTATAAATAAATACACCTAAAGGACGAACGTTTAGATCTAAGTAAAATCAGCTTCTAAATATAACGGTATTAAGTTCGTCTTATTTTATTAACCAAGTCTTTTGATAAATACGTGTAAAGAAAAACGTTTACAAAAAAAAATCAAATACGCGAGTAAAATACATTTGAAATAATTTTTAAATTAATTTTCAGAATGGTTGCTCGTAAACGGAGAGAAATCGGATTTGAACATCTGTTGGCAGCTGATCTAAACGTTCTACTGTGCAAATTCTACGCAAAAGCCCGCACAAAGTACGGCCGATAGTACATGTATTCCAAGTTCGCTCTCGTTGTCCTTAGATCATCAATCAAAAGACACCTGATTTCTTCACCATTCGAGAGAGCCATAAACATATGACTGATAAGTAATTAATGGCCTCTTACCACGTTATGACTGGCATCATAAAGTAGCAACGTATACAAGGGAATGACGTGACACACGCCCATGAGCCAATTTCGCCCGAAGATTTTAGAAATCTGTATTCCTCTGGAACATTGTCTGACAATACTCCAAAATAACTACTACGAAGTTTTGGTTCGAACTAACTTTGCATCTTGGTAGGAGTGGTAGCGAAAATCTTGGAAATGTTAAATCCGATGCTTTCAAATTTGAGCACGATGACACAGGCACATAGATCGTAACAGTGTCGAACAATGAAAGCGACAAAATCCACAAAGGTGTAGACAGTCGAGAGAAAAACAAATCGTCGCGAATATATGTTACTGGTGATAACAACTGTCCAGTAAAAAGTCTGAAGTTGTATTTGGCGAAACGAAATCCTGAGTTCAATGTATTTTTTCAACGCGCCCAGGAAAATTATACAGTAGGTTCAAAATCGGCCACTTGGTATTGCGCCCAGCCGATGGGAGTTAACACGCTGGGTAACTTGATGCCGAATATCTCCAACGATGCAAACTTGAGTCGCCGTTACACCAACCATTGTTTGAGATCAACAACTGCCACTGTTCTGCTTGAGGCGGCTGTGTCTATCATTGATGTGATGTCGGTTACAGGTCACAGAAATGAAGCCAGTGTCAGAAGCTATGCGCGAAAACTGTCTGTTCCGAGGCAGCGGAAAATGAGCAAACTGGTGGCTATAAAACATCTACAACAAGAGTGCCCACATTATGTAACAGTAGCTCAACATCAAATGTTTGTAATTTTACATCTGTTCCACAGTCATCACATCTTGGTGGTTTTCTCCAAAATGTCAATGTTTCCAATATCACCGTGAACATAAATTTCCTTCCTAGTTAAATAAATACTGGCAACATGTTTCACTGCTTGAGAAAAAGCTGTAAATTAATATTTATTAAAGACGTAGATTTCTGTCTCAAGTTCCATCGTGAAATTGATTAAGAATGCCACAAAAATAGGCTTGTATGCATGTATGCTTTACACAGCCTCAGGTGGCAGAAAGTCTGCGCCCTCTTCTGAGAGACCACATCAAATCGTCCATTAATATTGGCACGCTGCCAACTGAGGCGGAAGGCACATTTAAGAAAAGGGAAGAAAGGTTGTGAACGTTTACCATATTTTTCCAATGTTTCATTGTAATCTTTGCTGATAAACAATTTGAGTAGTGCAATAGAATAGAAATAATGTTTTCCTAGGCATGCTAAATCATCATTCTACGCACGGTTAGTGAGGGAAAGTTGATAAATTTTCCCACACTAACCTTGCGTAAAATAACGATTTAGCGTGCCTATGAAAACATTATTTCTGAAGTATTACTGTGTAAGAATGCATCATTATTATTTTAGCATAAAATAACACGAGTAGCTATCTGTTATGGCCAGTGCTTGTGAAGCCTACATGAAAGAACAATACGGTGTTGGATATAATCGGGACTATTCGGAAAAACAATTAAGAAACAGATGCGAGCAGGCATTGGCGGTAACACGGACCACAAACCTATGAAGCTGCGCATATACATGTATCACACATCGTCACTGGTAGCACTCGATCTCAGAGTCGAAGTGATGTCATGCCATTGTGTAGTGTCTCTCCGCTGAAGTATCTGTTCGAGTTCTTGTCGATTTATCGTGATTTCTCATGACCAAAATGGCGAATGAAACTCTTTAAATGACCGTAAGGGTTGTAAGATAAATGAATAATAAATTAATCATAATAATAATAATAAATAAATTGATGCAGCTGATCTTGTCCCTATAATAATAGTTATAATAATTCTTTAATTCTCCTCACACTCAGTTTTCCTGTTCCTTATGTCTATCATAAGGCTTCTTTCTCCTTGGTATACCTTGTCCTGGTATCATTATGACAACGGAGAATTCTCGGGACGGTTCCTTAGGACTTCCACAAATGATGCCATTCCCCCATATTTGTTGCAAACGTATTCTGCGATAAAGTTGTTACAACAAAGATTCCGCAATGCTGCACGACCTGCAGCTTGGATGTCGACATTTTCAGAGTGATTTCTTATGGCTGTCAAAATGAGATCGGTTCCCCCTTTATCATGAATATAATGGTCGATGCTATTGTTACAACACAAATTACGCAATGCTCCACAAATTGCAACCTGGACCCGGCAATCATCGGGGTGATTCCTCATGGCTGTCAGAATGAGATCGGTTCCCCCTTGTTCGTAGACAAACCCATCAATGTTGTGGTTGAAAGACAGATTCTGCAATGCCTCACAACCCGCAGCCTGAACACGTGAATCGTCGGGGTGATTCTTTATCGCCATCAGAATAAGGTCAGTTCCTCCAACATCGTAAACATACTCCTCAACGCTGTCGTTACGACATAGATTTCGCAACGCCCCACAACATACAGCCTGTACATTTGAATCATCAGGGTAATTTCTTGCTGCTGTCAAAATCAAATCGGTCCCCCCTTGATCATGAACATACTCATCGATAATGCTATTGTTCAAGCACAGATTTCGCAAAGCTCGACAGCCTGCAGCCTGGACCACGGGAGCGTTAGAGTACTTCTTTATGGCAGTCAGAATGAGGTCAGTTCCTCCTTGATCGTGGACATACTGTTTGATGGGCGTAATGTTACGACACAAATTACATAATGCCCCACAGCCTGCAGCCTGGATATCTGGATCATGCGGGTGATGCCTTAAGACTGTGAGGACGAGATAGGTCCCCTTTTTATCATGAACAACCTGCTCCTTGTTACAACACAGTATCTGCAGTGCTCCACAGCCTGCAGCTTGAACATGTGAATTATCGAGGTGATTCAGTATGGTTGCCATAATGAGATCGATTCCCGCTCTATCGTGAACGTACTGTTGAATGATGGGAACGTCACGACACAACTCCTGCAATGCCTTACACCCTGCAACCTGGATATCAGGTTTACTGGTATGCCTTTTGATGGATGTCAAAATGAGGTCAGTTCCTCCATTGTCCTGAATATATTGCTTGATAATGCCATTGTTACGGCACAAATTCTGCAGTGCTTCAAAACCGGCAGCCTGAATATGAGTCTTATCAGCCTGATTTTTGAGCAGCATCAAAATAAAATACACCCCTCCTCTTTTTCGGATATACTGCGTCATAATGTTACTGTTGACACACATACTCAAGAGAGCTCGACAGCCTGCATCCTGGAGAACAGAGTTTTCGGGATACTTTTCCAACGCCCTGAAGATCAGTTCAGTTCCCGCGTTGTCGTGGATATATTGTTGAACCTGGCTACTGAGCCAACACAAATTCACCAATGCTCCACAGCCTGCCTTCTGAAGTCCAGGCATGTTAGGATGATTTCTCATCGCATTCATTAGGAGGTCGGTTCCTCCCTTCTCATGAATGTACTGCTTGATAACTCTACTGCTAGGGCAGAGACTCCACAATGCTCTACAGCCAAACTTCTGAACATCAGAGCTCTCAGGATGCCTTTTCATCGCATTCATAATGAGATCTGTTCCGCCTCGGTCGTGTATGTACTCCCTGATAATGCTACTGTTGAGACACAAATTCCCCAATGCCTTACAACCCTCCGTCTGAAGACCAGAGCTCCCGAGATGGTGTTTCAGTGCGGCAAGAATCAGATCGATTCCCGATTTGTCGTGGATATAACTTTGAATGATGCTACTGGTGGCGCACACGTTACCCAGTGCTCCACATCCGGCCTCCTGGTGTCCACAGCTTTCTCGATACCTTTCCATTACATTCAGTATGAGTGTGATTCCTCCACGGTCATGAACATACTGTCGAATGCTGCTGTTACAACACAAATTTTGAAGTGCTTCACAGCCTACCTTCTGAATATTTGTGTTCTCAGAGTACATTTTCATCGCATTCAGAATGAGGTCGATCCCGCCTCTGTTATAGATATACAAACGAAATCTGCTGTGACAGCACGCATTTCGCAAGACTCCACAGCCTGCTTCCTGGAGGGCAGATCTTTCCGAATATTTATCCAACGCTTTCAGAACGAGGTCGATGATTCTGTGTTGGAAATGCCACCCAATTGGACGATCACAGCACAAATTTCGCAGTGTTTCACATCCTGCTTCCTGGATACCAGAACTGTCGGCATGATTATTCATTGCTTTAAGAATGAGGATGATACCTTCCCTGGCATGGATATACCACTGAATGCCACTATTGAGAGACGCATTCCGCAATGCTCCACAGCTTGCCTCCTGTAGTCCAGAACTTTCCGGATGCCTTTTCATCGCATCCAGGATTAGTTTGATTCCTCCCTTATAATGGACATCCTGTCGGATGATCCTGTCTGTACACAAATTTCTCAACGCACCACAACCTGCCTCTTGAAGCTCCGGGTTATCAGGGTGATTTGTCATAGCCAGCAGGATAAGGGCGGTGCCGCCTTTGCCATGAACATTCAGCCTGCTTGTTTTGCTGAAACACAAATTCCGTAATAATCCACAGCCGGCCTCCTGGATGCCCAAACAATCAGGGTGATTTTCCATCGTATTGAGTATAAGGTCGGTCCCCCCGTTGTCATTAACATATTGCTGGATATTGCTCTCACAACACAAGTTCCGCAAAGCTCCACAGCCCACCTTCAGAAGTCCTGTGCTGTCCGGGTACTTTCTAATTGCACATAAAATATGGTCGACCCCCTTTTTGTCGTGAATATACCTCTGAATAACATGATCGTTACAACACAAATTCAACAGTACTTCACATCCTGCACTCTGGATATCGACCCTGTCAATGTGTCGTTCCATCGTATACAAAATGACGTCGACTCCCCCTTTATCATTAACGCGTTGCCGAATTAGACTTATGCCACAACAAACATTAGACAAAGCGTTACAACATGTCGTCTGGATGTCAGCAAATTCGGCATGTATTTTCATCACTTCCAAGATGAGGTCGACTCCACCTTTGCCATAGAGGTACTGTCGGCACTGTTTTTCTGAAGACACCAATAACAGGGTACGAACGCCCTCTCTCTGTATGGATAGTTTGTATTTATGCATATTCATTAGGAGAATGAGCTCGTCAATGATACCTTTATTTATGGCAAATGTGACAGAGACTGATTTGGAGAGATATGTATTCAGAGCAGCTATGTGCTCTGGGATACTGTCCTGGTTGCTCCTGTCTTTCTTCATGCTGGTGAGAATCAGGTCTAATGGATTTTCCGGCCCTCCGTTGATTTTTCTACGTACAAAACCAGTTGCCCACGATATCGATGAAGATATTCTCTCTCGCAGGTCATCCTTACGCAGCGCCCGGAGATGTTCCTCTTCTCTCCGCCTGTCGGTTTGAAGTTGTTCTGCCCGAGCACCTGCCATTATGCAATGATCCCCACCTTGGTTCTTTGTCTCCCTGAAAATAAGAAACCATGATTTTAAGAAGCCTACCTCCAAAGCAGATTTACAGACGATGAGCCGGGTTCATCGTTTTACGGGGAGCGACTGATTATCCTTCAAATTCCCCCTCCCTTTCTTGTGAATGATTTCAGGACAATGCGCTAATGTTTTGCAATCTAGCTCACCCACATGTTTGAACTCGTGGACGAGGAATTGTTTCATTGATCTGTAAGTGGATATCAGGGTGGTTTGCTGGGATTTGCCGAGTTTAATGGTAACAAGCTTTCGCAGATAGTGAATATTTGCTTCTTCAGGTGGAAACACCCATCGTCACCTACAGAAGCATATATCCACTATTAGCTCGTGACCCTTAAAAATTGTTAGTCTTTAATGCCTGATAACATAATCCTACAGATCCATCATCGTTGCTTAAAGACCAGCTCCGACTTCCACAGCAATTGGTCCCTGATCCGGCTGCCGGAATAATGACTAGGGTTCATCGAAATCAGAACCCGATCTTGTGCCCGAAGTCGGACTAAGGCATGTTACTCAAGTTACGAATGAAGAGCGGGATTTTTAGGAACAGTGGGAGATTTTTTTTGCTTTCGTTTCTCAGAATCTCATATCTCGAGCAGTATCAATGATCATGTGTTGAATGTGGCGATTCTAATCAACGTCATAAAATTATTGCAGAAATTTATAAAACAGGTCTATACCAACAAGCGCCTCCCCTCAAATTCCCCAAAATTTGGCGATACATATGGCATGCTAATTGCGAAATACGAATGTAACTTACAAGAACTATAGCGTTGCGTTTTGTAAGTTGTGTCTATTTTCGCTTATTATAACAGGGTTAGATGCCGTATGAACCCATCTACTTCAATATCCCCATGGTTTTCATATGAATAAAGCATTACTGATATATATCCTACTCTAGTTAACGACTTTAACGAAAATCATATGGATCAGCGATACGGTTTGATAAATTTGAATATCAAGATATCTTGCCAGCATCACAGCGAGGGCTGTAATATATAACATAGTCTCTGTGGCACTGGAACTACTAGCCCAGGAATGGCTGTAGTCTCGAATGGCTCTGTAATCGACTCACAGCCAAGGTTCCTCCTATAGACAATACATCCCACACATTGAACTTTGAATGACGTTGTCCAATATCCTAACTGCACACGAAATAAAACGGCAGCGAGTAGTAATAAACTATACCTCATTTTCCTCTACATTGGTCCTTCTCGCCGCCTGCCAACTCTCAACACTTAATAATTCCTCGTTCTTGAGATATCATCTTTTAATCACGCCTTCACGGAGTTTTCTGACATATTTTGGTCTCATATTTTGAATGTCTGCGTTAGCCACGCCCACGTACACGCGCATTCGTTGGACCGTCATCGACCTGACCTGAATAATCACGCATGCGCCACGGCTTGTTTTCAAAGACACCGCCATCTCCGGCAAAGTCCGTGCAAGGGAAATTTACATCACTGACAGTTGAATGGAGGTCAGCTGAATATTCAAATCCCCGAGAATCTTGAACAATTGATGATAACTTAAGAATGAGGGAATACCGAGAGTTCTAACTTGGAGGGAAGTGACAAAAGACTACAAGGAGAATAACGAGGTACATTTTATTATCACCAGCTACTGTGTTCTTTTATGTGCAGCCGTTAAATCTTCCGAAACACAGGCGTTTCGGAGGCCAAAACTTCGTGGTACGAAATGTGATGGGAAGGAACTACAGCTGTGTAGGGAAGAACAGCCACGCCCATCTACACAGCAAAGGTTCTATAGCTATGGAACTACCATTGCGATTTTAGCCTTTCATTATTGACAAGGCAGATCGCACCTGAACTTATATAATTTTGTGTTTACTTTTCCTCATATTACACAATTATGAATGCAACAACACATATTATTCAAAAATTGATTTACCACCAGCGGACATTCTTAAAGATGATGGATGATAGCTGTATAAGCGAGAATAAAACGTAATCAGGCTAAGCTGTGCTCATTGAGCGATGCCTTTTCTCAAGGCCTGGTAAAATGGACTAGTAACTCCTGTGTCATATTCATTATATGTTGCAGTAAGAAATAGGACTACACAGGAACAGTTAAATATTGAAATAGAACACGTACGATGCTTATACTTGCGAGGCTGGTTTCTCCGTGTAGATCCAAACTTCTTCTATTAACATCTCGCCTGGTGACAATTTGCTCTCGAAATACAAACTACTGTTTTCAAGCTTCAGACTTTTTTTCCAAACACAACAACCACTGATTATAACACAACGAAGAGCAGTTACAAACTTCATGACCTGCAGACAGGACTTTCAAAGACCAGGTAGTCCAGGTTTGTTGACTTGCGCTTGAAACCCAGCTGCTCGTCGAACCGTATCAAAGGTTGTATCTCTCGATAAACAAACTTAACAACACCAGTTCTTATTTGTATAACAACATTTCATTTTCCCCAGGCACGGAATGTACACATACAGGACAGTGTTTGGTGGATTCTAACATAAAGATATAATACACACAAGGTCAAAGAAACGTATGGCACGACACAACTTGAAAGAGGCATTGCGGAAGACATAACATGAGATCATATCAGATAGTGAAGAGCAGAGAACCTACATATGAATGGGAAAGAATACGGGTTACAGAATTAGCATATGAGTCGACAAAAATACACCAATATACATGACAGTCAATAAAATCCAACTCGAAGGCAAGGAAGGGATTCTGATGATCTATTACACAGGTATTGGGGTGGTGTGAACACAAACAGAGAAAATATGAAACAAATAGTAGAAGGGAAATTGTGAGAAAAAAGGGTTTGCGTGATATCGAAATGGGGACATTGTTTGGAACAAACAACGGAAAGAAAGAGAATGTTTGAAAGATTAAAGTAACTCATGCCAAAACTGTATTCAATATTGAGATGTGAGCGATGGAGTTTTTAACTCCAAAGCTATGAGGATCAATACCATCCAGAATGAGTTTTTTAAAGATGAAAGTGTACAATTCTGGGAATATATGAAGGTAATGCTTCGTCGTGTTTGGCGGGAGCTAACAATTCCATAAGCCTGGGAAATAACAAATATGGCTCTGCATGGGAGAGGGGACACGAAGTTGGAACAGTATTTGTAAAGATCGTAGGTATCAAAGTGCAAACATATGTGGAATACAGGTGGTAACTGGCAAGATACAAGAGAGATTAAGTTAAGGAGCTAATTAATAAAAGTCGAGAAGATAAGAAGGAGGAGAAGGGGCATTCATTGTGATTTCACCAGTTAAAGCTGACGTATTCACCAGTTATAGCTGACGTATTTACCAGTTATAGCGGACCTATTCACCAGTTATCCCTGACGTATTCACCAGTTATAGCTGACGTATTTGGCAGTTATAGCTGACTTATTCACCAGTTATAGCTGACGTATTTACTAGTTGTCGCTGACGTATTCATCAGTTATAGCTGACGTATTCAGCAGATATAGCTGACGTATTCACCAGTTATCGCGGACAAATTCATCAGTTATAGCTGACGTTTTCACCAGTTATCGCTGACGTATATTCCAGTTATAGCTGACGTATTCACCAGTTATCAGCAGTTATAGCTGACGTATTCACCAGTTATAGCTGACGTATTCACCAGTTATCGCTGACGTATTCACCAGTTATCGCTGACAAATTCATCAGTTATAGCTGACGTTTTCACCAGTTATCGCTGACGTATACACCAGTTATAGCTGAAGTATTCATCAGTTATAGCTAAGGTATTCACCAGTTATAGCTGACGTATTCATCAGTTATAGTTGACGTATTTACCAGCTATCGCAGACATATTCGCCAGTTATAGCTGACGTACGCCAAAAAAACCTCACGAACATTTACTAAAAAGAGCCAGTCCCAAGGTGTATTCCATGCCACAAATATCTCACAGTAATACATACTCTTATCGACTCTTAAGATTGTAAGAAATCAGGTTTATCGAGCAGCTACTTTGGAAGATCTTTATAGTCGGGTAAAAAAAGACTATCTTGGATCATTTGAAAGAAATCGGTTTGTTGCATAAGCTTTAATGTATGTACATGTTATTCGGTGTGTTGTGTTGATTACTCCTGGGTGGGATGAGTTTTTGTTAGAATACTACTACTGCTGAACGCGACATTAAACCTTCTCTCTCGCTCTCTCGTACTCCAAATTTTAAGAGACATATTTGGAGTAATATTTGTGAAATATTCAACCAGGAAGATTTGCGACTCGAATGGTATTCTACCTGAAAGGGATATGGTTCGTTTTATCAATACTTCACATAACCATATACAAATTGTATGTTTATTGCCGGAGTGATCTTGTGGGCGTTGACAGAAGAAAGTAGGGG
Source organism: Hanleya hanleyi (assembly GCA_036873755.1). Lineage (NCBI taxonomy): Eukaryota > Metazoa > Mollusca > Polyplacophora > Lepidopleurida > Hanleyidae > Hanleya > Hanleya hanleyi. The sequence continues at coordinate 22,882 of JAVTVY010049174.1, forward strand.
GAATCCCCTTTGTTTTCGGCATGTTTAAAATGTTATAAGTTAAACAGAGCGTGAAGAGAATTACTCTCCCTCTCGAGTGATCAGACTCTGTTGCAACGGGTTTTGTCATAATAGCACAAAACACGTTGATAAATAAGTGTATGTAAAGTAAACGTGTTTGTAGACTGGTTGCCTCTCCTTATATTCATACAATAGATAGGAAAAGCCAGTTATGTTCTAATTCGTTGCACTCAAACGAACACAAATTATTTATGATTTCAACAAACGCTCTCATTCTTCTCAGCTTTTTATTCACCATAGAGTAGCCGGAGCCGTGAAGCCCGACCTCGCGCAGTACATATCGGTATACCATGAATGATGGGAAATACGAATGAGATCCGAATTTTTAAAAAACCTTATGGAGTAACCTTCATCGACACCGGACGCCGCCCAGGAAAAAACAGAGATAAAATAGCGTGTAAAAGCTCTGAAAACCTGTGTCCGTAGCAGTGCGCCAAGCATCTCCAGTCAAGGTGACGGAACTCCACCCCTCCGTGCATACAATTTACATGCATAATGCAAGCTTTGGCATAAATCAGCCGTGACAATTTGAACCACCACGATGATGTTATCCAGGCCAGCGTCTGCAAAAGACGGAGAAACAAAGCTTTTAACAATAGGCATGCGCAGGTATGCATCAAGCAGAATTAATCATGTACGCTATAGCGAGCATCATTCAATAAATGGTTTTCATTGTTCTCGTGAAAATATAACCTTTTCATAGAAAGTCACTTCAGCGACATAAGGAGATAAATATGTACATATGACAGACGTTGGTAGATATAATAATCTTTGTTTTTTTGTTTTTTTTTAACGATATTCTTAATCATTGAGTATTGCACTATTTACTATATTTACAAACAGTTTTACTGACCAACACATTTTTAATATATAATTGCTCATATTCACTCGTAATAAAGTGAATAAATGGTATACCAGTACGCGCGGTCAGAGCTGGCTGGGCTTCGATGAAAACCTCATTCACACAACCCTCTCTTATATGTCATCTCTTCGCCGCCTAACTTCATTTGCTTATTGCACATTAGCATGACAAAACCAGTCATATTAGCCTATTCTTATTCCAAGTCGCCTACACGCGCATTAGCATATCAATTCGAGCTCTGTACCAATAATAAATATATTTATGTTCTAATTCGTTGCACTCAAACGAACACAAATTATTTATCATTTCAACAAACGCTCTCATTCATCTCAGCTTTTTATTCACCAT
>JAVTVY010049175.1:0-22190 GCA_036873755.1 Hanleya hanleyi
CCAGAAATCGAATTTGTGTCACTTTTAGAGTGGTCTAAATATCTTCCTAATACATTTATCTATCTTCCTGCCCCATTTTGGGGTGTTTAAATTGGAGCTGCCATACCCTCCGAGACTGCGCTAAATGGGTATTATCTGGATATTTTATACTTTACGGCGACTCTATTTGTTGCTCCCAATCACCCAGAAATCGAATTTGTGCCACTTTTAGAGTGGTCTACGTGTCTTCCTAATACATTTATCTATCTCCCTGACCCATTTTTGGGTGTTTAAATTGGAGCTGCCATACCCTACGAGACAGCGCTAAATGGGTATTATCTGGATATCTTGATAATTTACATCGACTCTATTTGTTGCTCCCAATAACCCAGAAATCGAATTTGTGCCACTTTTAGAGTGCTCTACATATCTTCCTAATACATTTATCTATCTTTCTGACCCATTTCTGGGTGTTTAAATTGAAGCTGCCATACCCTCCAAGACAGCGCTCAATGGGTGTTATCTGGATATTTTAAACTTTACATCGACTGTATTTGTTTCTCCCAATCACCCAGAAATCGAATTTGTGCCACTTTTAGACTGGTCTACATATCTTCCCAATACATCTATCTATCTTTCGGACTAATTTTTGGGTGTTTAAATTGGAGCTGCCATACCCTTCCAGACAGCGCTAAATGGGTATTATCTGGATATTTTTATAATTTACACCGACTCGATTCGTTGCTCCCAATCACTCAGAAATCGAATTTGTGCCACTTTTAGAGTGGTCTACATATCTTTCCAATACATTTATCTATCTTCCTGACCCATTTTCAGGTGTTTAAATTGGAGCTGCCATACCCTCCGAGACAGCGCTCAATGGGTATTATCTGGATATTTTATACTTTACACCCACTGTATTTGTTGCTCCCAATCACCCAGAAATCGAATTTGTGCCACTTATAGAGTGGCCTACATATCTTCCTAATACATTTATCTATCTCCCTGACCCATTTTTGGGTGTTTAAATTGGAGCTGGCATACCCTACGAGACAGCGCTAAATGGGTATTATCTGGATATCTTGATAATTTACATCGACTCTATTTGTTGCTCCCAATAACCCAGAAATCGAATTTGTGCCACTTTTAGAGTGCTCTACCTATCTTCCTAATACATTTATCTATCTTCCTGACCCATTTCTGGGTGTTTAAATTGAAGCTGCCATACCCTCCAAGACAGCGCTCAATGGGTGTTATCTGGATATATTAAACTTTACACCGACTGTATTTGTTTCTCCCAATCACCCAGAAATCGAATTTGTGCCACTTTTAGACTGGTCTACATATCTTCCCAATACATCTATCTATCTTTCGGACTAATTTTTGGGTGTTTAAATTGGAGCTGCCATACCCTTCCAGACAGCGCGAAATGGGTATTATCTGGATATTTTTATAATTTACACCGACTCGATTTGTTGCTCCCAATCACTCAGAAATCGAATTTGTGCCACTTTTAGAGTGGTCTACATATCTTTCCAATACATTTATCTATCTTCCTGACCCATTTTTAGGTGTTTAAATTGGATCTGCCATACCCTCCGAGACAGCGCTCAATGGGTATTATCTGGATATTTTATACTTTACACCCACTGTATTTGTTGCTCCCAATCACCGAGAAATCGAATTTGTGCCACTTTTAGAGTAGTTTACATATCTTCCTAATACATTTTTCTATCTTCCTGACCCATTTTTGGTGTTTAAATTGGAGCTGCCGTACCCTCCGTGACAGCGCTAAATGGGTATTATCTGGATACTTTTATAATTTACACCGACTCTATTTGTTGCTCCCAATAACCCAGAAATCGACTTTGTGTCACTTGGAGAGTGGTCTACATATCTTCCTAATACATTTATCTATCTTCCTGACCCATTTTTGGGTGTTTAAATTGGAGCTGCCATACCCTCCGAGACTGCGCTAAATGGGTATTATCTGGATATTTTATAATTTACACCCACTGTATTTGTTGCTCCCAATCACCCAGAAATCGAATTTGTGCCACTTTGAGAGTGGTCTACGTATCTTCCTAATACATTTATCTATCTTCCTGATCCATATTTGGGTGTGTAGATTGGAGGTGCCATACCCTCCGAGACAGCGCTCAATGGGTATTATCTGGATATTTTATACTTTACACCCACTGTATTTGTTGCTCCCAATCACCCAGAAATCGAATTTGTGCCACTTATAGAGTGGCCTACATATCTTCCTAATACATTTATCTATCTCCCTGACCCATTTTTGGGTGTTTAAATTGGAGCTGCCATACCCTACGAGACAGCGCTAAATGGGTATTATCTGGATATCTTGATAATTTACATCGACTCTATTTGTTGCTCCCAATAACCCAGAAATCGAATTTGTGCCACTTTTAGAGTGCTCTACCTATCTTCCTAATACATTTATCTATCTTCCTGACCCATTTCTGGGTGTTTAAATTGAAGCTGCCATACCCTCCAAGACAGCGCTCAATGGGTGTTATCTGGATATATTAAACTTTACACCGACTGTATTTGTTTCTCCCAATCACCCAGAAATCGAATTTGTGCCACTTTTAGACTGGTCTACATATCTTCCCAATACATCTATCTATCTTTCGGACTAATTTTTGGGTGTTTAAATTGGAGCTGCCATACCCTTCCAGACAGCGCTAAATGGGTATTATCTGGATATTTTTATAATTTACACCGACTCGATTTGTTGCTCCCAATCACTCAGAAATCGAATTTGTGCCACTTTTAGAGTGGTCTACATATCTTTCCAATACATTTATCTATCTTCCTGACCCATTTTTAGGTGTTTAAATTGGATCTGCCATACCCTCCGAGACAGCGCTCAATGGGTATTATCTGGATATTTTATACTTTACACCCACTGTATTTGTTGCTCCCAATCACCGAGAAATCGAATTTGTGCCACTTTTAGAGTAGTTTACATATCTTCCTAATACATTTTTCTATCTTCCTGACCCATTTTTTGGTGTTTAAATTGGAGCTGCCATACCCTCCGTGACAGCGCTAAATGGGTATTATCTGGATACTTTTATAATTTACACCGACTCCATTTGTTGCTCCCAATAACCCAGAAATCGACTTTGTGTCACTTGGAGAGTGGTCTACATATCTTCCTAATACATTTATCTATCTTCCTGACCCATTTTTGGGTGTTTAAATTGGAGCTGCCATACCCTCCGAGACTGCGCTAAATGGGTATTATCTGGATATTTTATAATTTACACCCACTGTATTTGTTGCTTCCAATCACCCAGAAATCGAATTTGTGCCACTTTGAGAGTGGTCTACGTATCTTCCTAATACATTTATCTATCTTCCTGATCCATATTTGGGTGTGTAGATTGGAGTTGCCATACACTGCGAGACAGCGCTAAATGGGTATTATCTGGATACTTTTATAATTTACACCGACTCTATTTGTTGCTCCCAATCACCCAGAAATCGAATTTGTGCCACTTTTAGAGTGGTCTACGTGTCTTCCTAATACATTTATCTATCTCCCTGACCCATTTTTGGGTGTTTAAATTGGAGCTGCCATACCCTACGAGACAGCGCTAAATGGGTATTATCTGGATATCTTGATAATTTACATCGACTCTATTTGTTGCTCCCAATAACCCAGAAATCGAATTTGTGCCACTTTTAGAGTGCTCTACATATCTTCCTAATACATTTATCTATCTTTCTGACCCATTTCTGGGTGTTTAAATTGAAGCTGCCATACCCTCCAAGACAGCGCTCAATGGGTGTTATCTGGATATTTTAAACTTTACATCGACTGTATTTGTTTCTCCCAATCACCCAGAAATCGAATTTGTGCCACTTTTAGACTGGTCTACCTATCTTCCCAATACATTTGTCTATCTTCCTGACCCATTTTCAGGTGTTTAAATTGGAGCTGCCATACCCTCCGAGACTGCGCTAAATGGGTATTATCTGGATATTTTATACTTTACACCCACTGTATTTGTTGCTCCCAATCACCCAGAAATCGATTTTGTGCCACTTGTAGAATGGCCTACATATCTTCGTAATACATTTATCTATCTTCCTGACACATTTTTGGGTGTTTAAATTGGAGCTGCCATACCCTCCAAGACAGCTCTAAATGGGAATTATCTGGATATTTTTATAATTTACACCGATTCGATTTGTTGCTCCCAATCACTCAGAAATCGAATTTGTGCCACTTTTAGAGTGGTCTACCTATCTTCCTAATACATTTATCTATCTTACTGACCCATTTTTGGGTGTTTAAATTGGAGCTGCCATACCCTCCAAGACAGCGCTCAATGGGTATTATCTGGATATTTTAAACTTTACATCGACTGTATTTGTTGCTCCCAATCACCCAGAAATCGAATTTGTGCCACTTTTAGGGTGGTCTAAATATCTTTCTAATACACCTATCTATCTTCCTGCCCCATTTTTGGGTGTTTAAATTGGAGCTGCCATACCCTCCGAGACTGCGCTAAATGGGTATTATCTGGATATTTTATACTTTACACCCACTGTATTTGTTGCTCCCAATCCCCCAGAAATCGAATTTGTGCCACTTGTAGAGTGGCCTACATATCTTCCTAATACATTTATCTATCTTCCTGACACATTTTTGGGTGTTTAAATTGGAGCTGCCATACCCTCCAAGACAGCGCTAATTGGGTATTATCTCGATATGGTCAATTTACACCAGCTGTATTTGTTGCTCTCAATCAACCAGAAATCGAATTTGTACCACTTTTAGAGTAATATTTTCCTAATATATTTATCTATCTTCCTGACCCATTTTTGTGTGTTTAAATTGGAGCTGCCAAAGCCTCCGAGACTGCGCTAAATGGGTATTATCTGGATATTTTATACTTTACACCGACTCTATTTGTTGCTCCCAATCACCGAGAAATCGAATTTGTGCCACTTTTAGAGTGGTTTACATATCTTCCTAATACATTTTTCTATCTTCCTGACCCATTTTTTGGTGTTTAAATTGGAGCTGCCATACCCTCCGAGACTGCGCTAAATGGGTATTATCTGGATATTTTATAATTTACATCCACTGTATTTGTTGCTCCCAATCACCCGGAAATCGAATTGGTGCCGGTCTACCTATCTTCCTTATACATTTATCTATCTTTTTGACCCATTTTTGGATGTTTAAATTGGAACTGCCATACCCTCCGAGACAGCGCTAAATGGGTATTATCTGGATATCTTGATAATTTACATCGACTCTATTTGTTGCTCCCAATAACCCAGAAATCGAATTTGTGCCACTTTTAGAGTGGTCTACATATCTTCCTAATACATTTATCTATCTTCCTGACCCATTTCTGGGTGTTTAAATTGAAGCTGCCATACCCTCCAAGACAGCGCTCAATGGGTGTTATCTGGATATTTTAAACTTTACACCGACTGTATTTGTTTCTCCCAATCACCCAGAAATCGAATTTGTGCCACTTTTAGACTGGTCTACATATCTTCCCAATACATCTATCTATCTTTCGGACTAATTTTTGGGTGTTTAAATTGGAGCTGCCATACCCTTCCAGACAGCGCTAAATGGGTATTATCTGGATATTTTTATAATTTACACCGACTCGATTTGTTGCCACTCAGAAATCGAATTTGTGCCACTTTTAGAGTGGTCTACATATCTTTCCAATACATTTATCTATCTTCCTGACCCATTTTTAGGTGTTTAAATTGGAGCTGCCATACCCTCCGAGACAGCGCTCAATGGGTATTATCTGGATATTTTATACTTTACACCCACTGTATTTGTTGCTCCCAATCACCCAGAAATCAAATTTGTGCCACTTATAGAGTGGCCTACATATCTTCCTAATACATTTATCTATCTCCCTGACCCATTTATGGGTGTTTAAATTGGAGCTGCCATACCCTACGAGACAGCGCTAAATGGGTATTATCTGGATATCTTGATAATTTACATCGACTCTATTTGTTGCTCCCAATAACCCAGAAATCGAATTTGTGCCACTTTTAGAGTGCTCTACCTATCTTCCTAATACATTTATCTATCTTCCTGACCCATTTCTGGGTGTTTAAATTGAAGCTGCCATACCCTCCAAGACAGCGCTCAATGGGTGTTATCTGGATATATTAAACTTTACACCGACTGTATTTGTTTCTCCCAATCACCCAGAAATCGAATTTGTGCCACTTTTAGACTGGTCTACATATCTTCCCAATACATCTATCTATCTTTCGGACTAATTTTTGGGTGTTTAAATTGGAGCTGCCATACCCTTCCAGACAGCGCGAAATGGGTATTATCTGGATATTTTTATAATTTACACCGACTCGATTTGTTGCTCCCAATCACTCAGAAATCGAATTTGTGCCACTTTTAGAGTGGTCTACATATCTTTCCAATACATTTATCTATCTTCCTGACCCATTTTTAGGTGTTTAAATTGGATCTGCCATACCCTCCGAGACAGCGCTCAATGGGTATTATCTGGATATTTTATACTTTACACCCACTGTATTTGTTGCTCCCAATCACCGAGAAATCGAATTTGTGCCACTTTTAGAGTAGTTTACATATCTTCCTAATACATTTTTCTATCTTCCTGACCCATTTTTTGGTGTTTAAATTGGAGCTGCCATACCCTCCGTGACAGCGCTAAATGGGTATTATCTGGATACTTTTATAATTTACACCGACTCCATTTGTTGCTCCCAATAACCCAGAAATCGACTTTGTGTCACTTGGAGAGTGGTCTACATATCTTCCTAATACATTTATCTATCTTCCTGACCCATTTTTGGGTGTTTAAATTGGAGCTGCCATACCCTCCGAGACTGCGCTAAATGGGTATTATCTGGATATTTTATAATTTACACCCACTGTATTTGTTGCTCCCAATCACCCGGAAATCGAATTGGTGCCGGTCTACCTATCTTCCTTATACATTTATCTATCTTTTTGACCCATTTTTGGATGTTTAAATTGGAACTGCCATACCCTCCGAGACAGCGCTAAATGGGTATTATCTGGATATTTTATACTTCACGCCGACTCTATTTGTTGCTCCCAATCACCCAGAAATCGAATTTGTGCCACTTTTAGAGTGGTCTACATATCTTCCTAATACATTTATCTATCTTCCTGATCCCTTTTTGGGTGTTTAAATTGGAGCTGCCATACTCTCCGATACTGCGCTAAATGGGTATTATCTGGATATTTTATACTTTACACCGACTCTATCTGTCTCGCAGGGTATGACAGCTCCAATTTAAACACCCAAAAATGAGTCAGAAAGATAGATAAATGTATTAGGAAGATATGTAGACCACTCTAAAAGTGGCACAGATTCGATTTCTGGGTGATTGGCAGCAACAAACACAGTCGTTGTAAAGTATAAAATATCCAGATAATACCCATTTAGCGCTGTCTCGGAGGGTATGGCAGCTCCAATTTAAACACCCCAAAATGAGTCAGAAAGATAGATAAATGTATTAGGAAGATATGTAGACCACTCTAAAAGTGGCACAAATTCGATTTCTGGGTGATTGGGAGCAACAAATACAGTCGGTGTAAAGTATAAAATATCAAGATAATACTCATTTAGCGCTGTCTTGGAGGGTATGGCAGCTCCAATTTAAACACCCAAAAATGGGTCAGGAAGAAAGATAAATGTATTAGAAAGATATTGAGACCAATCTAAAAGTGGCACAAATTCGATTTCTGGGTGATTGAGAGCAACAAATAAAGTCGGTGTAAATTAGAAAAATATCCAGATAATATCCATTTAGCGCCGTCTCGGAGGGTATGGCAGCTCCAATTTAAACACCCACAAATGGGTCAGGAAGATAGATAAATGTATTAGAAAGATATTGAGACCAATCTAAAAGTGGCACAAATTCGATTTCTGGGCGATTGGGAGCAACAAATACAGTCGGTATAAAGTATAAAATATCCAGGTAATACCCGTTGAGCGCTGTCTCGGAGGGTATGGCAGCTCCAATTTAAACACCCAAAAATGAGTCAGAAAGATAGATAAATGTATTAGAAAGATATATAAACCACTCTAAAGGTGGCACAAATTCGATTTCTGGGTGATTGGGAGCAACAAGTAGAGTCGGCGTAAAGTATAAAATATCCAGATAATACCCATTTAGCGCTGTCTCAGAGGGTATGCCAGCTCCAATTTAAACACCCAAAAATGGGTCAGGAAGACAGATAAATGTATTAGGGAGATATGTAGACCACTCTAAATGTGGCACAAATTCGATTTCTTGGTGATTGGGAGCAACAAATAGAGTCAGTCTAAATTATAAAAATATCTAGATAATACCCATTTAGCGCTGTCTGGGAGAGTATGGTAGCTCCATTTTAAACACCCAAAAATAAGTCCGAAAGATAGATAAATATATTAGGAAAATATGTAGACCAATATAAAAGTGGCACAAATTCGATTTCTAGGTGATTGGGAGCAACAAATACAGTCGGTGTAAAGTTTAAAATATCCAGATAATACCCATTTAGCGCTGTCTTGGAGGGTATGGCAGCTCCAATTTAAACACCCAAAAATCAGTCAGCAAGATAGATAAGTGTATTAGGAAGATATGTAGACCACTCTAAAAGTGGCACAAATTCGATTTCTGAGTGATTGGGAGCAACAAATAGAGTCGGTGTAAATTATAAAAATATCCAGATAATACCCATTTAGCTCTGTCTGGGAGGGTATGGCAGCTCTAATTTAAACACCCAACATTTAGTCCGAAAGATAGATCAAAGTATTAAGAAGATATGTAGACCAGTCTAAAAGTGGCACAAGTTCGATTTCTGTGTGATTGGGAGAAACAAATAGAGTCGGTGTAAATGCTAAAAATATCCAGATAATACCCATTTATCGCTGTCTGAGAGGGTATGGCAGCTCCAATTTAAACACCTAAAAATGGGTCAGAAAGATAGATAAATGTATTAGAAAGATATCTAGACCACTCTAAAAGTGGCTAGCAAAATATTGTGAAATGTACACAGATTTTACTACGACCCTTTAAAAATGTCCTTAATAGCACACATTTTGAAGTATTCTTCTCAAATTTATATTCACAGCAAAGAAAATTTATTGGAGAAAACATGGTTTCATTCGTGTTATGAAAGACATAATGGTTGTCGAAATACATCGATTTTCATGAAGGTTACTACTTTCACATAGCGCGAGTTAGAATATCGAAACGGGAATAGGGAATAAGGAAATAACTTCCGTTTCCTTATAGGCATAGACATAGAACCGGTATGTAAGATTCCCGAGATTATGAAAGATCTTAGATTTTGAAGATCTTTGAAAATACCATACCGGTACCGTATATTGTAAAATTCTTGAGATTGCACACTTAAAATTATCTGTAAAATACCATAATATTTTTAAAAAGTTTTTAAACTGTTTTCCTTCTGACCGGAACAACGTACCACGATAGTGTGCAATAAGCCATCCCAAGGCAGCATCAGCATCATCATTATCGATCTTTGAAAAACATCATACTACCGGTAGTATGCCTGCTAAGTAATATTGTAGAATTCCCGAGTTTGCACACTTGAATACCTTGATTCCCGAGATTTTTGTAAAATACCATACCGTATATTAGAAGACCTATAATAAGTACCGTGATATTGTGCTTACCCTCGCGGATTTTGTTCCTTTTTTCGTCCATCCAGCTGATAATGGACGATAGGACAGTAGCCGTCTTCAGATCGCTATTGTTCCTCAACAGGTCGATCCTCTGGCGTAGGACAAAGTTCTCAACTCCTAAACGATCATTGTCCTGCTTGAGGGTGTTTATCGCATTGGCGGCCACTCGAAGACTTCTAGCAAGTTGAGGATGGTCAATGTCCTCCTCGCCTCCATTATTGACATTCTCACGATTTTCCATCCTTCTATGTCAAGAAAAACTGAGATAAATCAACCAGCTCTTAGAGAAATCTGAGCTGTGTGTTGATGCGGCCGTGCCAGCGTAGCGACTGATGACGGTGTGGTCTCCACGGTGACGTAACAATCGCCTCCCGCCAAACTGGCGCCAGCCGCTGAAGGTGGCTGTCGCGTCACGTCACTTCGGCATCAACGTTCACTAATACTCGCGTTTTGTTCTGTCCACTTAGACAGTAGCGAGATTAGGAGACTGCAATACTAGATAATGAACATCAACTCAACTCAAATTAAAAGCTAGCTCAACTTCCAGTTGATGTGTTCTGTCTGTAAAAGTACCAGGTTAAGTTTTTCTTCTTTTTTGAATAGCCATTTAAAAGAAGAAGGTTCATTTCTTCAAATTAATTTTGTTGAAATCCGAATATCTTCACAACGAACAGGAAACAGCGAACAAATTTATATATTTGATATCTTTGAAAAATACACTTTCAACAAATATATACATTTACCATAGCTATGAGGCATACTTTTAGCTATATAAAGACAAAATCTAGAGGGTGTGTAAATTTATCTGCAGGAGGACTCAATACCCTTAAGCAAACCTCTAGTAGGTGTGAAAGGTTTCCACTGGAAACACTACGATTTACAATAGGTGTGAGGATGTCATGAAAACAACTCATAGTTAACACAGCCAGAAAAATGATGATAACTATCACCAAAAACAAAAGTGATGACAGTCATCACCGTATTCCACCATTACTATTCAATGGGGATGGATATCACCGTATAAATTTATCCTATATAAGTAGCCGTGTGTCTGTGTTTGCGTCAGCGTCCGTCCGTAACGTCACAGTACGATGTTACAATGGTAATGTTAATCCGATTGTTGCATAACGCCACAGTACGACGTTGTAATGAAAATGTTAATTTGATAACGTCACAGTACGACGTTGTAATGAAAATTTTAATTGGATAACGCCACAGTACGACGTTGTAATGTGAACGTTAATTTGATAACGTCACAGTACGACGTCGTAATGGAAATCCGAAGTTGTAATGGAAATGGGGACAGCAATGTTCCAAACCTAAAGCGACGAATTGTGTGGGGACGAGAAAAATGTAGAGGGTAACATCCGTTCGTGCCACTGGATAGCGATATGATCCATCTTCCATACAAGGTTTGTCCCCTTCGTTCTGCTCCGCTCTGGACCTTTGTCATACCAGCCATCTTGGTCGCCAAAACGTCTTTTGCCATCCTCCGAGCAGGATTATTCTGACATATGATGGCGCTAATACTGACAAGATAACCTGAAGTGTTTTGCGGATTACACCTGAATCATATGAAATATCCTTGTATTGATAGCGTTCGATGAAGATTCCTCGGCATGTAGCATGTACGCGTGTGAGATGATGTTTGTGTTCAGGCCTACAAAATAATTGGGATCATGCAGAGTTTATTTGCGGAAGTTAAGCTTGTGAGAGATGATCTTAACAATGGTGCCCCATGACTGTGGGGGTAGGAGGGGTCAGAAAGGTGTAAGGGGTGGCACAATCACACCACGGGCAATGTGCTATTAGATATATTATTCGTTTATAGTTTATAGGCCAATGAAGCTACAGTATCGTTGCATGCGCTCTAAACTTCATATTGCTACGTCTGCCGTCATCACCTTTTACCTTATAATTTTATCTAGTTTGTCTCAAAATATAATGTCCAATAATGTTGTATAAATCTCGATTTGATAGCGGCTACTTTGTATACGGTACATATAGGGTATTGTAATGACATATCACAAATTCACGTGAAAATTGGATATGGTCCCCCAGTGACGTCATACCTTACGAATACTTATTGATTTCGAATTTTCCAACTGATGCTTAAGAAAATAATACCAAGGAATTTGACATAAACTAAGTATACATTGGTGTGCTGGAAAAGATTAACTATAGGTATGTGAAAGTTTATTTGGAGAACCATATATTGGGGGAACAAACGTGCATTATTCTGGTACTTGCAAGGGTAACAATCCAACCACCTCGCTGGGGGTCTAATAACACCCCAGCCACCAGTCAGATTTTTGGACCGGATTCGGGGCCTTCGCGTACATCGCCGGAAGTGACATCATATATAGTAAAATAGATGTTTAACGAAAATTTTGATTACTTTTCAAGTCTGCATAATACCTCCGTTGACCTAGCGTTAAAAAGAATTATCTGGAGATAATTGTTTATCTGGACAGAGCATATGAAAAGTAGTTCGCTCATGTGCAACACTAAAGGAGTCGTTTGGTCGGATTCAAACTGAACCGTGCGTTGGTTGGTTTCCCCTATACGTCATAGCAACGTAGTAAAGGTCAACTTCCGCTATTGGAGGCAGGGATGTTATTGGAGCCTGCGAAATGGAGCATGCGCTGTGGGGAGGTTGGTAACAATCAAGTAAATGAGAGCTCTCTAGCGTCTGAAACAAACCGTCACCGTCCAATAATATCGTACTTTCCTGAGTATGTACCAATTTCTTAATACCACTAGAACAACAAGAACAACAGGAACTGTGTTACCATGCGATGAAATGCGACTCTACATGTGGGTTTCTACAACCTCAGTCTGTAAAGTGATATATGCGAGTTTACTTAGTCTCCTAAGTAGCGGTGCTTATTTGCACTACACATTTACTACAGTTATTTCTGTGTACATATGGACCTCTGTCTGAAATAAAAAAAAGTTATTATTATTATTATGTCATATTTTACATTTAGTTAATTTGTTTTGTTAACAATTTTGACAATTATCTACTGAAAGCTAATAAAACTGCCTTAAATTTGACGAAAGACATCGAGATAACGTGAGTTTCAGATGAATTTACATGGCCACCAGTTTGAATTTAGTCACGATGATTTGCACTGGTCTTATTTTAAAGAACTCAAAATGGGCCACAAATAATAAGCTACGAGATTTCAAATTTCAAAATAAACACGCTCCTATTGTTATTCCTATAGACAAAGAAGCAAACAGATATTGTGAACTTAGTTTGTGAAGAGGAAGCAAGTATACATTAACCTTTACTCTCTGAATAAAAAACAACAACCTTTCTTATTCTATTTTCCGATTGTGAGGTTTTACTTATTTTGAACTTTGAACACCGATACGTGTATTTTGAAGAACCGGTATTCCCATTCTGTAAGCTTCTGATGTTGTAGTTTCTTGTAGAGAAATTGGTGTCTAGAAAAATGTGGCCTTGGGTCATATCTTCCCTCGGGGCCTAGTACCCGGAGTACACTTCATGAAATCTCTGCAATCCTACTTAGGTATATTCGAGATTCGTGCATACCTTAAATGGCTTATTTGAGGAAAAATCACTATGGCAGGACCCTGATAAATATTCGTCTTCGATACAAAATTCATAAGTGATTCCGTCTTTCTAAATGAGTTGAAATTCCCTCCGAAACGAAATTTCTTTTATGTTCTAATTCGTTGCACTCAAACGAACACAAATTATTTATCATTTCAACAAACGCTCTCATTCTTCTCAGCTTTTTATTCACCATAGAGTAGCCGGAGCCGTGAAGCCCGACCTCGCGCAGTACATATCGGTATACCATGAATGATGGGAAATACGAATGAGATCCGAATTTTTAAAAAACCTTATGGAGTAACCTTCATCGACACCGGACGCCGCCCAGGAAAAAACAGAGATAAAATAGCGTGTAAAAACTCTGAAAACCTGTGTCCGTAGCAGTGCGCCAAGCATCTCCAGTCAAGGTGACGGAACTCCACCCCTCCGTGCATACAATCTACATGCATAATGCAAGTTTTGGCATAAATCAGCCGTGACAATTTGAACCACCACGATGATGTTATCCAGGCCAGCGTCTGCAAAAGACGGAGAAACAAAGCTTTTAACAATAGGCATGCGCAGGTATGCATCAAGCAGAATTAATCATGTACGCTATAGCGAGCATCATTCAATAAATGGTTTTCATTGTTCTCGTGGAAATAGAACCTTTCCATAGAAAGTCACTTCAGCGACATAAGGAGATAAATATGTACATATGACAGACGTTGGTAGATATAATAATCTTTGGTTTTTTTTTAACGATATTCTTAATCATTGAGTATTGCACTATTTACTATATTTACAAACAGTTTTACTGACCAACACATTTTTAATATATAATTGCTCATATTCACTCGTAATAAAGTGAATAAATGGTATACCAGTACGCGCGGTCAGAGCTGGCTGGGCTTCGATGAAAACCTCATTCAGACAACCCTCTCTTATAGGTCATCTCTTCGCCGCCTAACTTCATTTGCTTATTGCACATTAGCATGACATACCCAGTCATATTAGCCTATTCTTATTCCAAGTCGCCTACACGCGCATTAGCATATCAATTCGAGCTCTGTACCAATAATAAATATATTTATGTTCTAATTCGTTGCACTCAAACGAACACAAATTATTTATCATTTCAACAAACGCTCTCATTCTTCTCAGCTTTTTATTCACCATAGAGTAGCCGGAGCCGTGAAGCCCGACCTCCTTCGATAGACAAAGAAAGGCAAGAAAGGTTACACTCGAAAACTCGAGAATGGTAATCATATCCAAAAGCATGAAAGATGCTTTGAGAATTCTCCTTTTCCCAATTCGAAAGAAAATTATGTTAGGTAAACAGTCGTTTTCTCTAGATTACTTTCACACAACAAAATCTCCAGCTCGACTGTTGCAATAAACCCTCTAGGTAATCGTTCTGCCATCGCTAGTACATCTAGATGTGTGTATATTAATATCGTTCAAAAATATTACCTGCTGTCAATTTGACCTATCAAATAATGAAAACGCAACATCAAAACTGCTTCTTTTCATCAAGATGAAACAGAATCAGATCTATTGCCCGTCCGACTATTTAAAACCAATCCGGTATCATAAGCAAATTTGCCATTCGGCTGTTTGCTGCCATTGGCCGCCATTCGGCTGTTTCCTGCCAATCGGCCGTTCGCCGCCATTCGCTGCCATTCGGCTATCAGCCGCCATTCGGCTATCAGCTGCCATTCGGCTGCTATTGGTTGCCATTCGGCTATCAGCTGCCATTCGGCTGCTATTACTCCAGAAAAAGAAAAATTATGAAGTCCATGTAGATCTTTTAATAGTTTCATCACTATTTGCATGAATTCTGTACTTCATTTCTCCAAGGGACTTTGTCGAAAAGAAATAAATAACTGACCGCCATACAGCTGTCGATTGCCATACAGCTGTCGATTGCCATTCATCTGCCCTTCAGCACATTAGAAAACAAAACATTCATTCATTAAAATCTACATCTTCCACAATTTTTTTTTTTTTTTTTCATGTCCAAAGGACGTCAAGATCCAAACGCCAAGACTCTTAAGACGAAGTATTATTTGTATCAATTTATGTAAGCTTACTTCGAATAGAACTATCTCTGGTTAACTTTATAAAACAAAACTGAAGAAATACTTTCTGAAAAGCTTCAGTAGCCAAAAAGCAGCGCAAAAAGATTCAATCTGACTTTAATAGCATCACAACGAACGAAATAGCTTTTCCAAACAAATACTCATTAACGAAACGCCAAAGTGGAGCAAAACGGCACAAGTTTCTATATATTTTACCATCTTAATAAAATAATTTTCAACATAATCTTGATTCAACGTCACACGATCTCTGTCGCAATGAACATGAAAACGGGCTTACAAAATAAGAAGTCCTAATCTAAACACAAGAGCGATTTAACGTCACATTCAGCAATAAGGTAAGTAAACAATCTTAAAGTGACAGACCACACCGAAGACCTGTTGCATACATATTACCTGTTGCATTTTTTGTTTTTGGTTTTTTTTTTTTTAATATAAACCGATAGCTCTTGAAAACTTTAAAATCGAATTTTCCCTCATTCCACTAAAATATCTTCTAAACTGCACGACTGCTCGATAAAAAGAAACTCTCACAACTTAAAATCTATACAGCTGATCAAGATAGGTCTACAAAAATTATCAGTAGTATCATCCAAACTGTACTGGCTGTTAGTATTAGGTAATTCCTGTGAAGTATTTCAAGCGGAGAGCATAGCTCTCCAAACACTGCCAAGTACTGGCGAATAGACGGCAAAGCCTTCAAAACCTATTGTTTCACAGCTTTGAACACAGTCACTACTCTTCTAAAAGGCGGCCAACCAAAAACACGATCAATCGTTGAGTATTATTTTCCATAAATAAAAAACAGATCGCAAAATTGCTGCAATAGTTTACCAAGTCACAAATAAAGAAATTCAGCATAGAAGAACTACCGCAAATATGGATATTCAGCTATTATCACATCAATTAATATAAACTTGTTTGGGTTATTTGAGCTGGTTTATTTGATTGTTCATAAAAACCCATAAAAATACTAACTGATATACGCTGTAAAGTAAAACTCCTGCATAGAATTACATTTACGTGGAGAAGTTCATTATACCACTGTTGCCGTAAACAATTACGTAATAAACCAATTTAATATGGCCGTTAACTATCAACAACAATGTACCTCTCATTTACTTACCACTATGACCTACATGTAATACACTCCAAACTTTATGATAAAATAATAAAAATAAATCGTTAACCGATTTACCGCATAAATACCTAGCTAAACAGGACCACGACGACAATTCATTTCATCCACTACAGCACTATAGCCCTGGGGTTACTACCTTAGACAGTTGAACATAAAATAGCGATTTCTTCTTTTAAGTTTTTATCTGGAGATTCACTATAATGGCACAAAATAGAACCTACGCTTTACGTGGACCAGTCCTCCATACAAGACGCTGGGGATTAGCGGCATAATAATAGCTGCGAGATTTCTTGCTTGCGACATTAATTGCTTACGACGAACGTCAAAAATAAACCAACTTTAAGCAACAGGTTGGTCCTTCAACGCAATTGAGAAACAGCAGCAAATCATAAAATCCGTCATAAAATACTAACAAGACAAAAAACCAGAGCATCAATCCTATTCTACGATCCTATTCAGTCAATGTCCCATTTAAATCCACAGGCTCTAATAAACACTGGTCCTTCATGGAAATAAATTTGTAAGTGGCAACAACGCAGAAAGTGTTCAACACACCAGCCCAATAGATTATAACATTTTCTCTGCCTAACCGACGTGGGCAGCGACAATATCGGAACAGGGAACCGTATTTGCTTACGGAAAACCGGATAAATCAGATTATGGACAGATTTTCCTATAAAATCGCTAATACACAACTGGCATCCTAGCACCAGGTTGTAGGTCTGATCCAAATAAAAACAATACACGTCGGCCACGTCATGAAAGCAAAAAAGACAAAAAATTGCAAGCCGTATGACATATGGCAAAGGGCCTTTTTTTTTTTTTTTTATGCCGAATGTCGTGGAATTAGTCTGTCAATACTATGACACAGAAGACTGTATGCAACACTACATTATGCAGACTAAGAGTACAGTACAGAATGAAATAATGCGAACAATAAGTTTACTTATCGGATCATAGTCATACTGTCGCTGGTGACCGGATTAAGCCACGATGTAAAGTTATCGTTACAGGAAACAACGTCCTCTCTGGAGCGGCCTTCACGTAAAGCTGTTCAGTGCAGTCTGCCAAAGAGGAAAATGGTTTATGTAAGACGTAAGACGACGTTAAATTTCACTATCAACATTCAAATGACAATAATCGGCTCGGGTCCGCTATACACCAAACAATAGAAAATTGATTATAGAACCACTAGATCACACTGAACTGGTTGGAAAGACCAGAAATGGATCAAAATAAAGTAATCTAACAAGAACTAAAATACGCTTGGCCAAATCCAGCGCCGTGTTACGCATACGACGTAGACACAGGAAACAAACTGCTAAGTTAGTCGATTATAAAATGGTCATGAATTGGAAAAATTAACGAAACATAATAAGTCGAATAAAACAAATGCTTAGAATCCAAAACATAATCAAAACTGCCGTAATAAGAGAAATACTTATCCAGGTTATGCGACCAGCGATGAACTTTCTGTCCAATAAACGACATCAGAAAAGGCTCCATGTCGGCAAGAGTATTCGCTCTCCAGTGGAAGATAACCAGTCACGATGGAAAATAGACGGTCCGTATGTCAACGGTATATGGTGATTACATGCTGTAAACGTGGACAGACACAGAAATGTGTGAATAAATGGTATACCAGTACGCGCGGTCAGAGCTGGCTGGGCTTCGATGAAAACCTCATTCAGACAACCCTCTCTTATAGGTCATCTCTTCGCCGCCTAACTTCATTTGCTTATTGCACATTAGCATGACATACCCAGTCAGTAGTATATAAAACTGAAATTCCTTATTATTGACCTACTTATTTGTTCCCCGGGTAAAATTTAAGGGGTCTCAAGGTCATCTGGCGATCACGTGATCAAAGCATGTACTGACCTGTCTAGGCTATAGTTCCGGGACAATAGATAGCCTTTGCAGGTCAAAAATAGTTCCATGTATTCCTCCGCGGTGATGCGGTCTGGTGATGATGTGGTCTGCCTCCGCGGGCAGAGAGTAGTCCCACGGAATGTACACCCTGGCTGGGGGGTTTCCCCCGGCCCGCTGACCTGTTTGTTGTTGTTGCCTTGCACTAATCCATCAGAATAGTACGTATCACGGACTACACCCGACGTCTAGGCGCGCATGTGTGACCTGGTCTATAAAACACGTCCCTCTGCATCCCACACCTTCATTTCTACGGTTGCAGAGCCATGGCGGAGATCCAGCCCCATGCGACTCGCATTTTACAGTATGCCACCGTGGTGAATTCATTCACGGGTTACCGAGCAGTGGTCCGGTCCATGTTTGTAGATGGCGACGACAACGAGGGACGACGCCAGATCCTGAACGAGTTCACAGAAGCGGTCCTCCACAGAGTGCACTCGATGGAGAGGCGTGCCATCACCCACCACTACTGGACTATGACAGCCATCCTTGATGCTCGGGCTATGGACCACGAGCGCTCACGCCGGAACCAGCACCGGCTGGTTGGCCTCATACTAGTCTGTGCCCTATTGATCCTGGCGCTGTGGTATTGACACTATAAATACCAGGGTCAGACAGAGTGTGTGTCATTCACCGTTCGACATTTGGAGCAAGCATGTCATCCGTCCTACGAGCCATCCTGCCTCTTACACCCCAGGTGGGGTTACACGTCTATGAAGATAAAGTCACCCTGGTGGAAGACTGTGGAGCTATTTGCTGGTCGCCCGCTGAGACCGTATCGAATACGGTGACGCTACAGCGTGACGGCTGGACCAAATTTAAACGGGTGTTGAGCGACGAGCTCGACGGACACCTCATCCACATAGACAATGCCATCTACGTATACCGTGGGCCTTTCTTCGCACGTCTGGGCCGCTACCAAGATGCTACGCGAAGCTTCACCCTAGACCCCCATCTGTGGTCAGCCTTGGAGAAAGTAGTGCCTATTGTGGACCAGCTGTTTACACCGGACGAGCGATCATCAGACGAGTTGGCGTGGGCTCGTGCTATGGAGGGCGCGCTGGCTGAACCCCATGAACAACAACTACATGAACCCGACGACGACGAGGCCATTGATTACCCGGCTGAACTGAGTCAACCAACACAACGGTGGTAGAAACTTGTTATAAATAAACCATACTCTCCGGGTCCATCATCATTGTGTCACCATGAAGCGCTGGGAGAAGGTGTTGGATAACTTATACTACAGTCCCGACAGTCCGGCGGCCTATAGTGCACTGTCGACTCTCTATCGAGCGGCCAAACCCTAGGGGATACAACGTGCTCAAGTCCGAGATTGGTTAAGAAAACAAGACACCTATACCTTACATCGAGCTGTCCGTCGCCATTTTCTACGGAACCGGGTCATCGTGGGAGGAATAGATGCCCAGTGGCAAGCGGATTTGGTCCGAGGACCGAGATGTACTCGTCTATGACTGGGCCGCCCATCATTTCAATGTACAAGTCCCGTTCTGGGCTTGAATTCTTTCAATGTACATACGCCCGCTGTTCTGGGCTTGAATTAATTACAAGCCCCTTGTTCTGGGCTTCAGTTTTCACGTGGTTGTTCTCACGTTGTTGTTGTTCACTGAATAAAAAATGAGATCTCACCAAAAACCCCTGTCTTGTGTGTTTTATTCATAATGCATCTGAAGATTCAGTCAAACTGAAATCAGTGGTGTAGGATGGGGCCAAAATGTCACCCATCAAGGTTAGAATGCAAGCGCACTATAGTAAAAATAGAGAGCCAATGAAATCAGCCCACAGACCAAGTACGTGTATTTGGTCTAGGTTTGGAGCGGGGCATTTCATTGAGGTACGTGTATACGGTGAGTGAAGAGACTCGTCCAACACGTATAGATTATGACTATAAGTTCTATGTATTCTCCGAACCTTGCCGAAAGGGAGACCGTTTGACAGGTGACCTTTTGATCCGCGCGCGCACATTGCCGGTGATGACGCGCACTTCCGGAGAACCCCCCGCGCGCGCTGCGGGCCGGGGCGGGCCGGTGAAAAAGTCCCGGAGGTTGAACATTGGAACTCTTCTGGGTTTGGAAGATGAACATACGGACGTCTAAGGGGAAAAATTGGAACTCTTCTATGTTTGGAGGTAGTTTTTAGTGAAAACCCGGAAGTGACGTCACAACCCACGTGACCTGCGTATATACTCCTGTAAAATAGAGCCGATTTTATTTCTTCGGAGGGGCAAGGTCAATAGGACTTGCGCTTTTTATACTACTAAAATGTGAAGTAGATTACATCTTACATAGGCCTTAAGGCCGTGATATGCATATGAAGTATTCTGGGGCATGGTCAGTACTTCCCAATTTTCCCTTCGTCTGCTACTCGCCGATTTTTATTTTTTTTTCTTCTTTTTTTTTTTTTTTTTCTTTTTATTATTATTTATTTATTATTTTTTATTTATTTATTTATTTATTTTTTCTCCGTTTTATTGTCAAATGCAGGTATTCAAATGATTTGACAAATGATAGCGTACAAACGATGTAAACATAGGGAAAATTATTTGAGAAATTGTAGTTTGTTTCAATCAGCTGGTATGCAAAAGAATCTCATAGCGGCGTTCCAGGACAGCTTCAACACTGGACGCAAATTGTTTCCTGCAAGATAATAAAATAAAAAATAATAAGGGGAGAAAAAGTCTGCGCAGGTGGGACTCGAACCCAGGTGTTCTCGATCAACAGCTCAATGCGTTTCCATTGAGCCACGACCATGTTGTTGCTTTATAAAGATGTTAACTTCAACCAGAGTTGTATGGTTGGAATAATTCATTTGTTCATTTGAATTAACGTGGTACTACCACGATAAAAAACATGCTAAAAAAATAACCAGGCCAACCCAAAGATAATATATGCCACCCTACGCTACGTAACTGTTGCTAAAACCATATAAGGGGGTTCCCGGTAAATTTAAACAAATGATGACGTCATGACCGAAATATCAACAACGCAGTTTCCACCGAGGCCGTGTCTTGGCCAAAACCGATAATGTCGGTGTGAATTTCAATGGATGTAGGAGAAATAAACGTAAGCTATCCTTCTATCACACACAAACTCATGTTGGCCGCTCTCAAATTTTCGTACAGGCCTTATTGCGAGAACTTGTGCGAGACGTGTGCACGAAAACTACGTGCGAAATCAGGCCTATTTTCTCATCGCATGGGCGGAAACATCTGCCGATCTAAGGAAAAATATTACCTCAAAGGCAGCAATCGAATTAGCAATGTAAGCCTGAACAATTATATTTTCAATGAATACAAGGTTGTCTTGAGAAATATATCTCAAAATATGATTAATTAATGATTTTCCATCATGACAAACGAAAAACCGGCTTCCAACAAATATGGCGGCGGGTATTCGAAGCTCGAAGTCAGAAAATTGCCAAACTTCAAAAATTCAGATCTCATCAACCAGAACGTCTTATGTGCTCACAGTTATTGACAATATCGTAAAATATGTATACTTGCTAACCTTAGTTGGATTCGTCATGAAATCATTTAGAAATAAGTAATTCGAGCACTTTTTGTGACATAGCAAAACGAAGATGACAGCCGTTTCCCTTTTCGCTGCGATGGTTTACACGAAAAACCGGCTCAGTTATAAAAAATCCATATCTCCGTAAATATGAAATGTCCAAACTTTTTACGTCAAGACAATATTCTCTTATATGTGTACTTCCTATTTCCT
>JAVTVY010049176.1:0-24037 GCA_036873755.1 Hanleya hanleyi
GCACAGGGATTCATGGAAGTCGCCTTTTAGGGCCGGTTATCGGTCCTAAAAAAAATTGAGAAACTGAATTTGTGGGGGAAAAAACTGAATTTGTGACCAATAATTTAGAGAAACTGAATTTCAACCGAGACGAAAAACTCAATTTGAGCTAATTAAAACTGAATATGAATTGCGTAACTTACTGTTCCATATTTATTTACACGTGTTGGCGGAGAAAACCGCAGCTCGACACGGCGCTAAACAACCCACCATTTTATGCGCATGACTGTAATATCTAGCTCGGGTGCCCTTCGAAATTGCTTAGTTGCGAGGTTACGAAGGGTTCCCGAAAGACTTTTTCGCGAGACTTACGAGAAAAGAAATCAATACCAGTTGGCGACATACAGCCGATGCTTTCATCATCAAGGAAATCTACGTTTTGAATGACGGGTGATGTATCAGTCGATACGAGGGACTTGATACTTAAAACTGACTGCTTGAAGTTTATTACTGACAACTCAAAACTTAACAACTGGAAGTGAATGGTCTGGATTGAGAATTTGTTTGAAAATGAAAGTTCACACGCATCGATCAACAACAACAACAACAACAACAACACGTGTAGACAATACTGCAGCGCATTGTCATTTGACGATCTAAATATTTCATTTTCATTTTTTATGAGTCAATTCCTTTATTGAATAAATTGTTCTGCCTCGATAGTTTAAAATTTTTCTTGATTTTTTCAGATCTTTGAATAAAGTTGTAATTTTTTTAACAGGTTAGGGCAAGTTGCTCATTGAGCTATTGTAGGCTGATCTAACTAAAATTCTCTCAGACAACTCTCGCTAAACAAGAGCAGAGAGCAATTGGTTGGAAACGGCTGTTAGTAACCAGCTAATCAACATCTTTAGTTGTTATCCATAAATTCGTTTAGTTACAGAGAACAATAGATGAGGTGTTCCATCAGCTGTCATTGTCAATGACCCACCCGACTGGGGTACGGATTCATAGTATAACATTGTCTGGCACTGGTTTTTCTCCATAAATTGATTTATTTATGGCACTTTATCTGTATATCGTAATGTTAAAAATTTGAGTAGGTATAGAAAACTTGATTTCAAAGTTATTTTCCACAACTTCTGACTATTGTCAATTGCCCTGTTGATCAGTCCATGGCCTTCGCCCAACAGCATTCCATACCAACATAAAAAGCCAACAGGACACATTGATCAGGTGAACAATTTTGTATGAAATCACAGTCATGATTAAATTATACATGTATGTGGTATATAATGCAACTGGTCCTAAAAATATTATTAAACTCAATTTGCACCCCTAAAAGCACGCTAAATACTCAATTTGCTGGGTGAAAATCTCAATTTGACCATTAACGGTCCTAAACAAAATGACTTCTATGAATCCCTGGGGCACCAAGGCAAACAGGGAGGGCATACAAAGCCATTGGCTTGTGCATGGCCTTGGGTGTAATTTGCGCCAGGGTGCGAATTACACCCAAGGCCATGCACAAGCCAATGGCTTTGTATGCCCTCCCTGTTTGCCTTGGTGCCCCTTTGCAAATTCTAGGTAATTAGATGCCAGCAAGGCCAAAGTGGCCTTGAAATGGCTGCCCTTAACATTTTATAATTCGTACCCTGGGGTTTGTTCCAGGAGCAGGTAGATTACATTGATTGTGATGTTGGGGGGTTTGTTCCAGGAGCAGGTAGATTACATTAATTGTAATGTTGGGGTTTGCTCCAGGAGCAGGTAGATTACATTGGATTGTAATGTTGGGGGGTTTGGTCCAGGAGTAGATGGATTACATTGATTGTAATGTTAGGGGTTTGTTCCAGGAGCAGGTATATTACTTGATTGTAATGTTGGGGGTTTGTTCCAGGAGCAGGTAGATTACATTGATTGTAATGTTAGGGGTTTGCTCCAGGAGCAGGTGGATTACATTGATTGTATTGTTGGGGGTTTATTCCAGGAGCAGGTAGATTACATTAATTGTAATGTTGGGGGTTTGGTCCAGGAGTAGGTGGATAAGATTGATTGTAATGTTTGGGGTTTGGTTCAGGAGTAGATGGATTACACTGATTGTATTGTTGGGGGTTTGGTCCAGGAGTAGATGGATTACATTGATTGTAATGTTGGGGGTTTGGTCCAGGAGTAGATGGATTACATTGATTGTAATGTTAGGGGTTTGTTCCAGGAGCAGGTATATTACTTGATTGTAATGTTGGGGGTTTGTTCCAGGAGCAGGTAGATTACATTGATTGTAATGTTAGGGGTTTGCTCCAGGAGCAGGTGGATTACATTGATTGTATTGTTGGGGGTTTATTCCAGGAGCAGGTAGATTACATTAATTGTAATGTTGGGGGTTTGGTCCAGGAGTAGGTGGATAAGATTGATTGTAATGTTTGGGGTTTGGTTCAGGAGTAGATGGATTACACTGATTGTATTGTTGGGGGTTTGGTCCAGGAGTAGGTGGATTACATTGATTGTGATGTTGGGGGTTTGGTCCAGGGGTGATCTTGGGGGTTTGGTCAAGAAGGAGGTGGACTATATTGATTTTAATGTTGGGGGTTTGGTCCGGAAGGAGCTAGATTACATTGATTTTAATGTTGGGGTTTGGCCAAAGAATAGGAGGATCACATTTCTGAAATCTGGACTACCTTCTTTATATGTATTTTTTATAAAATGAGGATTCTGTTTTCAGGCAACCCAAACATGTCGTACCCGATACGTCTCCTCCTCAAAACGGGAAACGTCCACATTCGCGTTCTCTCAGCTACTCGCCGGCAGAGAGACAGAAGACAAGAGGAACAACTCCACCCAGAGAAAAATCCCCAGTCATTGTGACCAGACAGAGATCTCCGACACCCATCAGGACAAAATCTCGAGCGAGATCAAGGTCATTATCACCACCAAGCAATGCATCGAAGGGACAAAGGTCACCAGTAAACAACACCAGCAGGCGCAAGAGGTCACCATCAAAGTCAAGGTCAAGAGAAAGGCGACATCATAAATCTCGTTCCAAGAGTTATACACCAAAGAGGTATGAAAAGTTTACATCCATTCAAATCACAGACAATTTGGGGTTTTCCCTGTGTGAATAATACCAACTAAATTGTTTAAAACTTAGCCGGCAAAATTTGGTGCTCTCCTGATCCTGTGTTGAATTGATAGGATATTATTTGTGTATAGCGAAGCTCAGCCTTGGATCTGCATCACTTGATTTAGTCTGAGCACTGGGAACTTAATATCTGGAGCTACATTTCTGTAATCTTTATGAAACCTCAGTTGCCATGTGATCCAAAAGAAGCCTTAATTTTGTGATCAAATGTCAGGTCATTCAAGGTCAGTGGTACTATTGAAATGACTCCTATTGGAATGCTGACATGTGTTCGCGTGAAACCTTGAGTTCCATATACTTACACACAGTTATGTTGCCTATGTGATTCCAAAGAAGCTGTTTTTGGCACAGTTTTATGCTTGTTTAACTGAAACGTTATCGAGTGAAGAATCTTGAAAAACTGAATTGTTGACGTATTTATCATTCCAGGAGCAGAAGTCGTTCATTATCCTATTCACCCGCCTCAAAACGACGGAAACGGTCCACCTCCCATTCTCCAGGAAAGAGACGAAAACGTTCTCGTTCCCGATCAAAGAGTCACAGGCGTAGCCATAGTAGAAGTCCAGCCCGTAACCGAGGGTCCCGTAGCCCATCTATTCGACGGCGTAAAGGCTCACCTAGTCATTTGGATAAGCGGCGGATTACAAGGTAGGCAGGGGTCAGCGAGGGTCGAGTTGAGATTTATTGGCTCATGGATCTCCAGTACCAGTAGTCAACTCCTCGTCAAATGGTTTCAGTTCCTTACAATTTCTGATGATTGAACAGAAAATGCTTCAGGCATCTCTGATAGACTTGACAGAGAACTCATTCAGCCTGTTCTACTTTTGCTAGTTCTAGGACATGATTTATATATGTGTTCTCTTGAAAATATAGAGTTCCTTTCATACTGTTACTGTTGTATTTAGTGTGTTGTGAAGTTTGTCATTCATGATTCCTTCACCGCTTTTGGATAGTTATCTTATATTCACCAACCCACCTCTGCCCCTTGTCACATCTTTGAATGCTATAAGACAACATGATCAAATGAATTAGCTAATTTGTAACCAGCTATCGAACATTGAAACCAGCTGTTTGATATGTTTAACTCTTTCCCCCTCAGACTTGCGGGGAATTTTCTCTCTCTGACCCATAATAGATTTGTAATGGCGTGGGTCTTCAACCCATAGACTAATTTCAATTTTCATACAGTTTCCGTGATGTAAAATATCCCGTTCATGTCCCAGGTCATTTGCAGAAATATTTACCAATGGTCTCCCACAAACCCATTCTATGTTATTTTTTCACGTTTTATACTAATATCAGCAACATTTATTCCAAAAATAAGCAATCTTGTGAATAAATGTGTTGTGTCTGCTTTCCGTCTGTTGGAAATCACGAAAAAAAGCGAAGAAATTGTCGCATTTTATCTCCGCTTTGGAGCGTTTTCATCCTGCTTTTCTCGCTTCCATCCCCGTAAAATCGCATGTCATTGTAAAGCTAATCCTCTGTAGACTCGGGATTTTCAGTAACATCACGAGATGGCAGGTATAGAACGAGCTATAACTGTTTTTATCCGATGTACTTCCACAAAGGAGAATGAAGACTGATAACAAGATGAAGTAAAACAGCATCACTGAATGGCTCAAGGTTGAGCGACCCGGCGTGATTGGAGCAGCCGGTTTGTTTGCGCGTGGTTGCCATGGCCACTCGTCGACGAGAGACAGAGCGGGCAAGAATGGCGGATAAATTTTAAAACGAGAGATCAACAGGTCCAGCAAAATGTTTATAATAAACTCAGATGCATGGATTTGACGAGTTGGTCATTAATGTAAGATACTCTGGCTGTTTATACTCGCGTTACGTGAAATATTCAGGAATTTGGAAGCAGATTTTACCATTTTTCGAACGTTTATCTTGGAGCACGCCAAACACATTTGGGGTTAAATCGCGCATTTTCCGTCAATTATTTTTCTTTCTCTCCTGATTTCATTTTACCCTTATTACAAAACAAACCAACAGTACACAAGTCAGATTTATTTAAATTTTGGCTTTCTGAAAATGTATAGTTTTTATTAGGTTTTACTCAAAGTAAACGCAAAAAATTGAAGAAGTAATCCATCACATGGGAACTCAGTGACACGTCAAAATCCGTCTTCATGGGTTAGGCGCACACCCGTCAAAACACGCTTGCATGGGGATCAACACAAGCCGTCAAAACCCACTTATATGGGGGAAAGAGTTAAGCTGTCGAACATTTGTAACCAGCTGCCAAACATTTGTAATCATCTGTTTGATATTTGTAACCGGCTATCGAACTTTGAAACCAGATGTTTGATATGTTTAAGCTGTCGAACATTTGTAACCAGCTGTCAAACATTTGTAAACATCTGTTTGATATTCGTTTTCATCTGTCAGATGTTTGTTATCAGCCGCCATCCAGTTGGTATCGGAGAGTCCCATTTGGGACCAGCTGTCAAACATTTGTAACCATCTGTTCGATATTCGTTTTCATCTGTCAGATGTTTAATATCGGCCACCATACAGTTGGTATCGGTGAGTCCCATTTGGGACCAGCTGTCATATATTTGTGACCAGAAATTTGTAACCAGATTGGTTCTCTTGGTTGTAAAATGTTTGTGGTGTATTCTCTAATATCTATCTGGAGCCTACACATTTGTGATGTATGGTATTTATAACTCCTGTATGTAATAACAGAATAATGGATGCCCTATTCGGGTCTTTTTTTCTGTCCAAGTATGAATTGAATTTGACCTCACCCCACCGTCCTGCTTTACCCCTACCCAATCTCTGGTGAAGGAATTGACAGTGTCAAATTATCAAGGTTAAAGTCTATGCATGACATCACAGTGATGTTCGTTTTTTGTTGTTGTTGTGGTGGTGATCATTATCATGACCTCATTTTTATTTACAGTTCTATCACATCATTATTATTTACCTGTACTCATGATTTATTTTCATTTGTGTAAACTTGTTTCTCATATATATGTGGCTTACTTTGTATTTCTTTTCATCTTTTTTGTTTTGTTCTCTTTTTTTCCACTTTTCCTTGCCTCTTTTCTATCATATTGAATTGGGTTGAAAGGTCAAGGTCACCTGAAGACAACAGACGTAGGCGGCATTCCCGATCCCCGAGGTCGCGAAGGTCCAGATCACCCCAATTAGGCTCACGACGACGTTCCAGAGATCGCTATTGATTTAGCTTGAGAAAACTCTGAACATGGTATTCTTTGTTTCAGTGCTTGACAGTTGACTCTCTAACATGCAAAAATCCCTTGCGAATTAACAGTTCTAACATTATACAGTGTAGTTCTCAACTCTAATGCCCCAGGAGACTCCCGCAACTTTCGGACTGTAATGCACTACTAACCTTCATATTTTTCCTGTACATGACTAATTCGTGTGGGAAATACATGCCTGATATTTTTGCATGGAGCTCCTCTAACCATCAGGAGTGGGATTATCTTAGCATGATAAAAGGGCTAATAGTATACAAATTATCATTTGTTATTTGGAAAGGTTCATATGGCTAACTCTTGCTATATTTTTAAAGCACTATGTTACGACTCAACATTGACAAAGATATTGAACATTTCTGTCTGAAGGGAGTTTGCTTTGTCATTCCAATTTTGACTAGTGTTTAATAAGTCGACTGTAAAAGTTGGTGAAAATATTTGCAAAATCTGCACTGTGTACATAATTACTAAACATGCATGCTACAAATGTCTTAGTTTGCTTGAGCTTCCTGCATGGAGATCTGTCATTGAGACGTTTTGTACAACCATTCTGAACAGAAATTGTCTATCTTAAGTTCCCATGATGAGAGGTGTTCTCTACTATTCCATTTTCTTATGCTTGAAACCAGAACTTTCATCGCAAAGTTGTGGTAACAAGCTTGTTCTGTTTAGATGGGTGTCTAAGTATGATAGTATCTCAACTCTGTTTGCTTCATTCAATAGTACACTTACTCTACTGCATGTCTTTGAGGACATACTTTAGTGCCTTATTTATTATGCATGCTTGCCTGATTTATGTATATGCATACTTTCACTTTTGTACCGATATACAAATTTAAATTGTACTTTGCCATCATGCAGTTAACATTGAAGCTTTGATATTGTTACTGATTTAAAACTGGTCTCGCATGCATGTTACTGTGTCGGGTAGCTATGAGCACAGGTTTTATCTTTATTTATACAGCATGTGAATGGTTCGAGCTGTCTCATCCACTGTGCACCTTCGATAGAAGTTTAATTTAAAATATAATAATCCTCATATTCTTATTAAAGTAGAATGATAAATTCAATCGATAACTCATTCTGTATGTAAACTTTTGCTTCACTGATCAAAGTACATTATACAACATAGGTTCTGTTCATCACAGTATGTACGTTTCCCACAGAAACTAGAAATGTTCCAAAAACAAACAGCCAGCAGCAAAATTCAGACGAAGAAAACTATTTGTTTCTGTGTGAAGAACTTGCTGTTCATTTGTGGATCGAAAAAAAGACTTATGGGAACCATTTGATATCGTCGTCTCGACAAGAATTCTTGTAATATCTACCAAAATTTCTGTTGGTAACATTGTTTGTCATTTTATCTTACAGTGCTCGTAAACGCCCTGTTCCGTATTACCGGCCCACCCCTCCTTCACCAAGTTCCCTGAGCAGTGGATCATACAGAGGCAGTCGCTCGCGCAGTCGGCCACGTTTTCGCAGTCGGAGCCACAGTCGAACACGCTATCGGAGCTGGAGTTATGATATTTATCGTAGATAAAGTTACACATGTTTAAATTAATGAGCACAATTCAAATACTGTCTCCTGACCTTTACATAAAGAATGGATTTTTCTAGATATAGACAAACTTCTGAGCTATGCTCCACGTACACATCTTTCATGCACAAGCTTTCAACTTTCATGCCAGAGCCTTTTTCAAGTGATCGGTTGAATTTGATAAAAATGGCAGGAAATGTACAGATCTGTTTCCATGTATGACCGAACGTTACATAGAGATAGAGATATACACCATAGAGATTATAATTGTTTACGAATTGCCATGGAGGCTTGAGTACGTCATGAAATTCTGCGACATTCAGAGTGAGTGAATATATGATGCTATGTGACAGAGATGCAGTTCAATATAGACCTGTTGATGTTCTGGTGTACAATACAGCTTACTCTATGAAAGCCATCATCATAACTAACATTATCCATTCTATGTTTAACTGCATCTCCGCAATGTAACATCAGATCATCACCCTTCCACATTTATTATGTCGAAAACTTATCCTTTTCAAGAAGAAAGAGAATTAAGGTTTAACGTCGCATTCAGCAATTGTGCATATTCGAGGGTGGGTGAGTGAGTGAATTTGATTTATTATCGCCTTCAACACTATTTCAGTCATATCACGACATTTGGTTCCTATTCCTTTTCACATTCGGAAACCACACGGGTAGGGTTCTATTCCTTTTAACACCCAGGACCCCACAGTCGCCTCTTACAACAAGCTCTCTGAGGGGCTAAGGCCTATTCTTACTATGATCTGGAGTGTGCACGACGACACCCCAGATCAATCCCTGGGAGCCCACCCCACAGGGCTGTGCATATTCAATATGTGTAAGAGGAGTATAGCTAAAAAGTTTGTTTATATCTATAATCAATGAACCCACATTTGAGTCTTAAACAGTATATCACAGAATTGATTTGGTCTGTCACATGATCTTCATCTACCAATCAACATTTGACACTCATCGAAATAACTGCAAAATGTTATCTCAAACATTTTACATGACAGTGTTGTACCATATTATGAACTTGAGTTATTTCCATGATTTTGTAAAGGTTTGGCGACTCTATTGTGTGTTTTCTGCCTCCATCAGTCACATGGGAACCTGAAGAAGTCTCCACCCTTACTTAATTTAAGCCTTCAATGAATTGTGATTTTTGATTGATCACACAACATTCCTGACCCAGACATTGTGAATGAAAGCAACTCACTCTATTTCTGATCTACATTCTTTCTTTCTTTATAACATTCTTGTATTCAGGGGACCATACTTTTGACAGCCCATCCAATCAACTGATCTGGCTTAGTGGTTAGAGACCCATATATTTGGAAACTTAGGAAATTTGCATGCTGCCAGGTCAGGTTCCTGTGCACTATTTGTTAACACCATTTCATCTGGTACTGGTAACAGCCATCCTCGCTTGACAAGTATAACCTGAATACACTTGTGTTATTTGCTCAACTGCAGGTCTCTTTTTGCTTGAATTAGTGATTGGATTGGTGAGTCACATATAGTGTGAGTTTACAGTTGGCCATCAGTGAAGCAGGCTGTGTGATGGTGGACTAGACAATACTGTTCCCATCTGTGACTGATGGACATTCATATCTGCACATCTACCAAGTTAACAGTTTCATCCGCTCTGGTATGTCATGTTACTGCAGCAGGTGATGTTGGTTTATTTGATAGTGTGTTGGGAATATGATATATACAATAACCTATTATTGTGTTGCCTGGCATCATAAGTACTTAGTTTCGCAGAATTACTGTAGTCATTCAGTCAAGTTTCTGGTGCATGCTGGGAGAAGTCAACTCCTGGAATTCATTATTCATTTTATGTACATATTTCTTATTCTTTTTCAAGGAGAAGATTATTTTAGGGAATACCTGTGGTACTATACATATGTTGTAACCCCGTCTTGCAATCCTTGAAGTATACCACGTTTCATTGTGAATCCTAAAGTTAGAATATGGATGTCCTGGGATCGAACTCTCTAACCGTGAAAGGCATGAAACAAAATGATTGCCCACGTGACATCGTGCCAAGGCACTGGGCAATGTTTTAACAGTGACAGTACTGCAAAAATCAGAAAATATGCATCATATTGGCTTTCAAAATAAAGAAAATCCAATCAACTTTGCAGATGTTATTGTCTCAAAGTTAAGTAATCATTTGCAAACAGAAGGTATCACCTGCACAAGTCCGGTGAATAAAATAGTACAGTATTGCCAATGTAAAGAAAAGGTTTGTTGCCTAACACCAGCATAACGTCACATAGGTAATTTCACAGGGGCAGTGACGTCGTTTTATGCCTTTCACGGCTATATAGTTTGATCCCAGACTTTCATTCCATGGCCAAATCCAGGCCCATTTTGACACATGTAAGAAGTGGAGAAGGGCATACATTGCTACACTCAAATCCTCAAGCACTGCATTTTATGTAGGAATGTCCCCAAAACAGCACAAGAGGGTGTCCCAAAAACATTAAAAAACCTGGATCTGGCCATGCACTGTCAGCTTTGAAAAAATTGTCTCCACTTCGCTCCCATGTATTGTCATTATATTGATTTTTACTAAATTTGTAATAAGTTTTTTTATCATTTGTAATATGGGACTATATGTATGTATGTAACATATCTGTAGATCAGTTGTTTACATCAGTCATACTGTACAAAACCATGGACATTTGAGTCTGTTCATCATTCATAGTCTGATGGACCTTCACTCTTAAATCGTAAAACAATAAATTCCCACGTGTGTAAATGTGTACATTTTGTTTCAACCATTCTGGTGTAATTGATACCATTATCCTGGTCATACTTAACCTGTCTGTTCAAATGTCTTTTCTTGTATATATATAAGTATGTATGTGTGTGTGTGTGTGTCAGTAAGGTTTTAACTGTGCAGAAGTTTATTTTAATGCCATTTGTAAAATATTGCCTGTTCATACAAAAGTCGATTTCTACACTTCCACTCTGAACTTGTCTTGACAGATTAGACCAGTATTCTTTAAAATCTGAGATATCAATTTCAGAACACACTGCTTACGTTGGTAATGGTGAAGTGAGAAATAAGTCCGTCAATCAATAACCCACTCCTACATGTATAAGACATTTTGCCTTGAATTGAGGTCAATACAATATCGGGATTATTTATGAATTGACAATCCTTGTTTGAAGAAGACTAGTACTGTGATACTCCGAAGGGCAGTTCAAAGTATTTGTGCAGAAGACTGACGTGGACTAATGTGGATTGATGATACACAAACATCCGAGCTGCTTCTCCATATGAAGTGAATGGAACACAAATTATTGTCCTCCAAATTCTAGCAATAACAGCCTCGTGCGCGTTTTAGTCCATCAATGTCTTGCGCCTAATCTTGCATATGTACGACGAGATTGGTTTATGGACAAATTTCAGTATGAGAGTGGCAAGGAACAAGTGACTGTGTATTACCAGAACTCTTAAGTATTACAATTATAACTGATATACAATTACTCAAATTCAGCCTGTAACCTATATTGATGTATAAAGCTATAAATATATCTCTGTATTAATATGCACATGTATGTTAATTTCAGTATTGATTCCCGTATAATTTTATCTTCTGGTGTAGGCAATGTTTTCAAGCTGTTGTTTATGTCATTCTGATGATCATTATATAGGTCCTTAATTTTATGTTCAATATCATTTCAGGAAATTGCAGAATTTAGGAATTTTGTTAAAATTCGGGAAATCCATTGAAGCACCTTAAAGCATGAGCATGCTTATCTCACTTGGAAAGGGAAAATCACTTCCATTTAGTGTTATGTATCTTGTACTTCACCAGGTGTTCTCAAAATTCTACCTTACAAGTGAGGAAATATTTCTGCAATTTCACAAACTGATAATTGGTAGACCTGATCATTGTTGATTTGCTTCGCTTTGATATGAAGAAATGTTTACATATTGACCATGTGGTTACCAGTAACATTACAGATGCCTCACAGAGATTATTTGTACATTAAATGTTTTATTGACCCATTGACCATGTATATAGTGACAAGTGCATTGTAAAGGCACTGTAATAAGCTCCATCTGTACAAATTTCATGAAATAAAAGCATCCGTGTTGGACATCAAATGATTCTCCATTTCTCATTGAACCCAGTTTTATGTTATCACAGGTTAACAGTACTCCCCAGTTTCCTATAGGTAAAAGGTAGTATATGGAATGAGATTTAAAGGCAAGGTTACTGACTAACCAAATAATCTTTCTTCCCAATGGTTTGGAGTACAGAGTAGAAGAAGCTCAAAGTGTCAAATTGATCGACAAGTGTCTAATGATCATACTGAACCACTGCTTTCCCCATG
Organism: Hanleya hanleyi; assembly: GCA_036873755.1. NCBI lineage: Eukaryota > Metazoa > Mollusca > Polyplacophora > Lepidopleurida > Hanleyidae > Hanleya > Hanleya hanleyi. Next base: position 12,251 of record JAVTVY010049176.1, read on the forward strand.
TAGTACCTACAAGTGAAAATATTATTCAGATAATTTGACTTTATATTTGGCTGATATCACTCCGGTTGTATTGCTAATACCACTAGTAGACCAATTTGGCTCTGCATTTGAGGTTCTTCTACTTGACTATTGAATAAAATAACATTCAAAATAAATGTAAATGTGAACTCTTTTTTTTTTCCATATTCTTTCAATATCGTCCTCCAGTCCAGATTGACAAGTGGGTGAATTTTCATGGCCATACTCTAAACCATTGGAAAGCAATCACCAACAAACTGACAAAGGCCGAGAAAATTTGATTTATCAGACTTTCTGGTAACCCATGTAACCTCTCCCTGTAAGCTTGCATGTAAAATATATTGGAAGAAGTCAAGTATGCAAAATCATTTTTAATGCCAAGGTATAATGAACATAGATCATTCAGAACTGTACCGAATATAAACGGTAATAAATCGACATGTAAATGTAACGGTAGAATCAGCAGCTACCAATACTTGCCAAATTAGTCAAAAAACAGACGAGGACTCGTGATGCAAAATAGCTGTAGCAAAATAATCATGTTGAAAATAAGCTGTAGAATTCTGCTCCAAATATTTGACAGAAGAATCCATTGTAAATAACATGCAGGAAAATAATCCTGTTGCAAATCACATGAACATGTAGGATAATGTTGCTAATAGACCTGAACCTGAAGCCAAATAAGTTGCGAATATTTAGAGGAAGAATCGTGTCACATACACTCCGCAATGTAGAATTGGCTTGCAGATAATATAATTGGATGGCAATTGTGTGGCAGTCAAAAATTTGTGACAATAGCAACTGAAGAAAAAAATATTTATAAACCTGAACATTCAAAAATATGTATTACCCAGCTTGACTATTGTAATACTACACCGTACACCCATACTATCAGTTTGTACTCAACTGGTCCACTTGAGGACCCCACTCTCTCTCTCTCTCTCTACCGCGGCACCGCCCAATCTATTTATTTGTACGACAGTTTTTTCAGTGTTAACAGATGCAAGGGAAGTAAATCAATGTGAAAATCAGATTATCTCCCCTGACTCAAATGTGATTGACAGCAAAATTGCACAATGTATTTCTACCGTACAGTGTAATTAATGTCTATAATAAATCAGTCACTTACATACAACTTAATAACCTATGACTACTGAATGAATCTTGCAAAGCAACTGAATTGTGAACATTTTGGACAATTCTGGCAATATGCAAAATATTTTAGGAACTAGCTCTCGCACCAGTGTTTGCCCCATAGAGGGTTGCTACCATTGCCCCATAATGATGTCATTTGATGCCCCATTCCATTCTATAATTACGCAATTTGACACAAACAAATTAATCAATTCAGTAGTTTAACTTGTTAACAATTATGTCCAGAAGTATTAAATATGCTAAATCACTACATAGTTTTACCTGTGGCTCAACAGAATTGTTTTGTAAGCGACAGTTTACAGGTGAACATTGTGAAGGGTCTATGGGACAGCCCAGCATCCACTCTATGGTTCAGAAAGAGGCGTCATATGGCGTCATCATGGGGCAAAGAGCTAAAGAACGGTCAGTAGACCAAAAGAAATCTGGAATTCTGATACAGTTACAGGTAGTTGTGGTAAGTTATAGTCGTTCAAATGGTAAATGATATATTACACGTAGTCTACATTACATATTCAAAACAGACCATCAAAATGATTTGCATGATCAATCATCTCGTCCTGCAACATGTATATTTTGCAGGACTTTTCTTACAATTTTCCCTTTCAAAACTTGCATGAACACTCTGTATTATAATGCTGTTACACTTGAGCATTTCAGACAATATACCAAGTGGTATAAAGACAGACTATATATGTAGTCATTATCACTTTATAAAAATACTGCATGAATGTATTAAGCTTGACCAGCAATCTGTTTGGCCACCTCAATTATTCAAAACTTAACCATATTATTATATACTCGAGTAATCATTATTGTTCTTGTTGTTTGGCAGGATAGGACATCGTTCTTCAAGGATTACTGCAATAACCTTGAAATCTGATGACATTTTATCCCTCTTAATCCCATGATGCAATGTGTATCCATGGCAACTGGTGAGTGGAGGGAATCGATATAATACACTTCTATTACACTGCCACCTGACATGTTCATGTAACATGGCCTAATTTAATTGTCAATATAGGAAGACTGGACCAGCGCTGCCTGGAGAGGAAGTCATTCATGTAACCCAACAGACAAAAATTAAATCTTTAATTTGGTGTGTCATCTCACATAAAGGACTTCACATATTGGTGCACAATAATAAAATGAATGCTGTGTTACATGTACATAAGCAATATCAAATTTATACCCTGCAAACAGTGGACAATAATCTTCTTTCCTTTGTTGATATATCAACCCCTGCAAACGTTCTATCACTTTCTTTGACTTCCTAATGCAGACACTAAACTCCCCATTACTGGACAGCCAGTGTGCGCAAAACTACATCACCAACATGTCCCTTTAAATGTGATCAGTTATCATCCTAGGGTCAGAGTTCACTGACTGGCATGCTTCGGAGTGATTAGACAGAGAGACCGGGTAGTTAGGCGATTGTGACGTACTACCCAGACAGTTTTAATCTGCACGATTCAGATCTTCTGAGTAAGTAAGTGACTATTGAATGCAGAGTGTGTACTACAGCCAAGGCAAGCAACATTTGTATATGGTCTGCAATGGAGTATCAAATTCAGTATAAGTGAGTGAGTAGAACTTAAAATTGCTTTCAACAATATTCAGTCCTATCGCGATGAACAAAACTAGGCACAACCCAGCCAAGTTGCATTCTTGTTGCTTCAAAGAAGCAAATCTTTGAAGCAACATATCTTTGAAGCAACATGGAACCAGACATCCGTCATCCCCCGTACAGAACACTGAAAACAGTATCCAAGACAGAAAGAACCCTTACATTGGTGCAATATAGACAAGTGCAATTACAATGCTAGACACCACAATATAGACAAGTGCAATTACAGTGCTAGACACCACAATATAGACAAGTGCAATTACAGTGCTAGAATAGACAAGTGCAATTACAGTGCTAGACACCACAATATAGACAAGTGCAATTACAGTGCTAGACACCACAATATAGACAAGTACAATTACAGTGCTAGACACCACAATATAGACAAGTGCAATTACAGTGCTAGACACCACAATATAGACAAGTGCAATTCCAGTGCTAGACACCACAATATAGACAAGTGCAATTACAGTGCTAGACACCACAATATAGACAAGTGCAATTACAGTGCTAGACACCACAATATAGACAAGTGCAATTACAGTGCTAGACACCACAATATAGACAAGTGCAATTACAGTGCTGGACACCACAATATAGACAAGTGCAATTACAGTGCTAGACACCACAATATAGACAAGTGCAATTACAGTGCTAGACACCACAATAAAGACAAGTGCAATTACAGTGCTAGACACCGCATTATCAAGTTCCTGTTGCTTCTCAGCAAATTCAAGTTGACTGAACACCTGTCATATGGTTGACATGGATGCACAATTCAGCATAGGATTGAAAGAGGGATATATGAAATGTTGACAGGGTGGAGGGTTATTGCGTCAAGAATGATGAGCCCGAACACAGTTCGTGCATTATTAGAGACACTGATCATCCATCATTTTTTAGCAATGTCATTGGCCGACTTCACAACTGTCCATGCCCAAGTTTATCCAATAAGAATTCAGACATCCCCTCTCCTCTTGGCAGCGATGTAAACTGTCCATATCAGGGAGACCATGTTGGCTACTAGAACTCGATACTGAAATGCATAGGAAATGTAGTTGATTTAAACATCACATATTTGACAGGTTTAAACATATACACAGTTGGGGGACAAAATGTTGACCGTACAAAAGGTGAGTCGCACTATAGCTACATGTGGTTATCATTGCAGCAGCAATCATATTGTATAATTATAATGGCTGTGCCATACTGAAACCTGCTTTATATTGAACCATATTATAAACAAAAGCCCAAGGGGCTTCAATATACGCCCGTCTATCTGGATTTACATAGGTCCAAATTTCAAGGTTGTTTAATAGCCTTGATTCCAATTGGTAGCTAGCAATCCAGAGAAAGGTCTACAATTTTGTGCTTCTGAGAACGTAAAACATATCCCGTCTAAAATTGAATGATAAACTAAAATGAGCTTAACTCTTGGAAACTAGTTGACCTTGGAGCAAGAACCGAGAGCTCACATATCCCACACTGAAATCGATCGGTATTTGATACCATTCCATACCTTGAAACTAGAGATATCGCATGGACAACGAATGTAAATGAATGAATGGACAGAACGCAACATCACATTACATGACCTCGTCTTCGACAGGCATATGAAAATGTGACTTAATGATTTCCGGATTTTGGAGTCCCAGTGACCTTGACCTTTGACCTTGACCTAAATTTTGGTACACGACACATCTTCTGTCAATGTATCAATGGACACAAACAATCATGAATTTCATGATTTTGGGGGTCACAGTGACCTTGACGTTCAGCCTTGACCTACATTTTGGTACGTGACACATGTCCCCCTACTGACACAAAAAACATTTTTTTTTTAAGATTTCTTGACTATTGACCTTGACCTAAATTTTGATACATGACAAACCATCTCCCCGTAATTTCTCAATGGACACAAAAAATCATGATTTTGAACAATTTCACGATTTTGGAGTCACAGTGACCTTGACATTTGACCTGGACCTACATTTTGGTATGTGACGCATTGTGTCCCCCTAATGTATCTACCGACAAAAAAAAATGTTAATTTTAATAATTTCCTGATTTTGCGGCCGCAGTGACCCTTTGACCGTGACCTAATTTTTGGTATGCGACACTTCATTTCCCCCTATTGAATCCACTCACCAAAAATTAGTAATTTTTAATGATTTCCTGATTTTTAGGTCTCACTGACCTTTGACCTTGATTCCGGTGTCACAGTGATCTTGTCTATTGACCTGGATCTAAATTTTGGTACATGACAAAATGGCTACCCATAGTTTCTCAATGGACTAAAAAAATCATGATTTTTAACAATTTCATGATTTTGGGGTCACAGTGACCTTGATCTTTGACCTTGACCTACATTTTGATATGTGACACATTGTGTCTCCCTAATGTATCTACTGATTTTTAATAATTTCCTGATTTTTGGGTCACAGTGACCTTTGACCTTGACCTATATTTTAGTATGCGACACTTCATTTCCCCCTACTGAATCCACTCACAAAAAATTTGAAATTTTTAATGATTTCCTGATTTTTTGGTCACATTGACCTTTGACCTCTGACCTCGACCTACATTTGGTATGCAACACATCGTTCCCCCATAGGGCATCCACTCACAAAAAATTAGAACTGTAGATAGAAAACTGTCAGTGATCAATGATTTCCTGATTTTAGGCAACGATGACCTTTGACCTCTGACCTCGACCTCAATTTGGTACGCGACACATAGTCTCCACCTAGCGTATCCACTCACAAAAAATTGCAACTGTGGATAGAAACCATTCACAGATATAGACCGGACACGAACACTTCAGTGATTTCCTGTTTTTTTAGGTCAGTGACCTTTGACCTCTGACCTTGACCTTCATTGTGGTACGCGACACATCGTCTTCCCATAGGGTATCCACTCACCAAAAATTAAAACTGTAGACAGAAAACTGTCCCAGATATAGACCGGACACGAGGGACGGACAGACGGTCAGACGGACAGAAACCGCCATTACATTATACGTCCGCCTTTTGGCGGACGTATAAAAATGGCAAACTGATGGAGGGGCAAACTACAACCACCTCAAAATTAACTCGACACATCATTCTGTTGTTTGAGGGTGATTAATGGCAGAATCTTGGCACCTTTCCACATTATGATTTAAGCTCACCATTATATAAAACAATCATTGGCGATTGGCTTGCAGATTTAATTTGGCTCTTTAAACAATTGTAATGAAGCAAAATGTTCCAGTGTATCTGCAGCAAACTTTTCCATGTGAAAGATAATACATGTAAGCTACAATCTTCATGATAAGTTTAAAAAATTTTTATTGATTAACTATTTGCCTCATACTAAGAGGTTTGCTATCTTAACTGCCCCATGATGACGCCATGTAATGCCCCATTCCAATCCATGATGACGTCATTTGATGCCCTGAATAAATTCATTTGTTCAACTCATTAAGAATTTTTTCAAGCAGTATTAAATATGCTAAATCAATTACATTTTTCTATGTGAAAGTAGAAAAAAAATATTGTTATACCTGTGGCTCCACAGAATTATTTAGTATGTGACAGTTTACAGGTGAGTATTGTAAAGGGGGAGTCTAGCATTCACTATATGGTTCAGAGAGAGGCATCATATGGCATGATCATGGGGCAAAGAGTTAACTTCTTGACTTTTCAAATTGGCTGACATAGAGGCCAGATTCAAATACAGGTAACTAAACAGTAATAATATAAACATATAATGTATGGGTGCATACATGTAAATGCCATTACCTGCATGGGAACATAATTAATGTTGATGTACTGGAATACTGTCCAAATCTTCCAGTTCATTTTCAAGGTAGTCCAGAACATGTCTCGGATTTTTTGGATTGCCACAGACGAACCATGACCCTGTAACATGAACATGAACGAGGCATAAATGAGAAGTCCTATATGCCACGTGTCGGCATAAATAACAACAGAATAAGCATGATAAATAACTAACATGTAAATAATATGGCATGAAAGTTTTTCTCCAAACTAACTGTTCAGTTTTGTTACATACTAACTCAACATAGTTGATTTAGGGTCAGTTGACTTATATTACATTTTATTGACTATAATTCTCTTAAATTTCATTCAGTTAGCATACATTTAACTTTACAATTTTTTTATTGCAAAAATATTTAATATAGATGTACTTACTTCCAGTATGGCGACAACATAGAAGAAGAGTAACAAATAAGGTGGAGCTAGAACTAATCTGTCAAAGAGGACTCGTTTTATGGCTGATGTTGTTGTCTGCTTAGAGGGTACCAGTTTGTCCAACCAGATATAGAAGTGATGTATTAATGGCCCATTGAATATAAACCTGTAACAAAACAATGAACAATTCTAAAGAAACAACTCCATTGGATATAGTCTGTTTGAACAACTTGGATATTCCTTCATCGGATGTCATAAATATTTAATGAACATTGAATCTCAGGACAGGATGTGAGACTGGGCTCAATTACTGCTCAATTTGTTTGTCAAGTGGCAAGTACTATTTCAATGCCCTCAATATTGGAAAATGTTTCATGCTTTGTCCATCATAATATCCACATGTGTGATTGCAGCTTACCCATCACATCACATCTGCTCTTTGTGACTGAAGGTTGTGTGAGAGTATGTTGAAACCCATCAACTCTTGTTAGTATTTTTCCCCAATGAAAACTCTTTTCAGCAATAAAAGTATTGCAAGCTACATGGATGTCTACTTATCAAAGGAACAGAGTTGTCTTCTCTAGGGGAGGTCAGACTAGAGTTGTCTCCCCTATTTCTGTGGGAAATCAAACATCTACAGTTGAAGTGCTTTCTCGCAAGTCCATATTGAAGCCGGTCCTTGAACGACCCCTCTTTTTCTGGGGGAGGGCTCCTCTTCATCATGTTCATGAACTGTTCTGCTCATCACCGGGAAGAAACTTTTATGACATTAAAGTTAATCATATTGATTTATTTTTGTCTATTTGAGTGACACTCACAGAGTATCATGCCTGAATCCCAAATGGGCATTATGTAGCCCAGGAATGGCTGTAGTCTCGAATGGCTCTGTAATCGACTCACAGCCAAGGTTCCTCCTATACACAATATATCCCACACATTGAACTTTGAATGACGTTGTCCAATATCCTAACTGCACACGAAATAAAACGGCAGCGAATAGTAATAAACTATACCTCATTTTCCTCTACATTGGTCCTTCTCGCCGCCTGCCAACTCTCAACACTTAATAATTCCTCGTTCTTGAGATATCATCTTTTAATCACGCCTTCACGGAGTTTTCTGACATATTTTGGTCTCATATTTTGAATGTCTCCGTTAGCCACGCCCACGTACACGCGCATTCGTTGGACCGTCATTGAACTGACCTGAATAATCACGCATGCGCCACGGCTTGTTTTCAAAGACACCGCCATCTCCGGCAAAGTCCGTGCAAGGGAAATTTACATCACTGACAGTTGAATGGAGGTCAGCTGAATATTCAAATCCCCGAGAATCTTGAACAATTGATGATAACTTAAGAACGAGGGAATACCGAGAGTTCTAACTTGGAGGGAAGTGACAAAAGACTACAAGGAGAATAACGAGGTACATTTTATTATCACCAGCTACTGTGTTCTTGTATGTGCAGCCGTTAAATCTTCCGAAACACAGGCGTTTCGGAGGCCAAAACTTCGTGGTACGAAATGTGAAGGGAAGGAACTACAGCTGTGTAGGGAAGAACAGCCACGCCCACCTACACAGCAAAGGTTCTATAGCTAGGCATTATGGTATGGTAGTACTGTATGGTGGTTCAGTCCCGCATGTAAATTGCCTTCCACATTGAGTGATGTGAAATCAGTACTATTACTATACCTCATATAAATTCGTAATGTTTTCATTGGTTGACAGCCTGTCACTTGTCATTATACAAATCGTGATGTTCAGTGATGATGCAGTCACATCTTGCCTTACCGTTGAATAAATGTCATGTACCACGGCAGAGCATTGAACATGGCAAATTGTTCCACGGCGACATCTGCCAGACCAACAGTTAGTTGCTTCTCATAGTGTGCGTGCCAACTTACTCCCCGAAACGAAGATTGATGTGTATCTTCGTCGACCTGATGTGTATACGTCGGCCCATTGGTGATAGAAATTAGTGAATGTGATTTGGTAATTGACTGAAATAAATTTGGCTTCTTTTGAAAAGGTACGTAAGATCACCGAGAACGTTACTCATCCAAATTTTGACAAACAAGCCCAGATCGAACAGTCGATCTTGATACGGCGTTTTGAAATCAACAACGGTCGCACAGTGTTGAACAAGATATGCTTATTTCACCGTACCATCTTCATTCACATGATTATAAAGTCTCCATTTTATTCAAATTGGACATTCGGTATAATAGAACAATTATTGCATGTTATAGAGTGGGACTTCACTATTTGTCAGCTCTCGACAAGTGATGTACAGCGTGCAGCGCGCGCTCATTGTACATCACTTGTCACGAGCTAACAAATCGTGATGTCCCACTCTATAACATGCAATAATTGTATAATGTACATGTATGCTGTTTACATACATGTATATAGGGTAACCCTATATTAGCTGCACGGTCCCAGCATCAGTTATAACAGAGAATGTATTCTAAGTACAGAAATGTAATCTATTGGAATCAAAGTCTGCTAATGTCAAGGGCATCAATTCAGATGGAGAAAAGTTTCGTACTAAGGACTTACTAAGGCTCTGTTTAAGCTTGACCGAATTCTAAGTTTCTTAAATCTATAGCACTTGCCACTTGTATTTATGTTTGTAGCCTCCTCCAAAATAGATCTGCATGTATGTATTCGGTCTATTGTGGTGGATGATTGTACATATGTATGTTTAATATATTTCAAGATCGAATTTCTATGTGTTTTAGTGTTTTCACTATTTGATCTTTAGATAGAGATTTATGTTTATCGTCGCTATATAGCTAAAATACTGCTGAATGTGACGTTAAATTAAATTCTCCCTGTAGCCCCCTTCACTCTCATGGACACTCACCCAAATGTAGCATATGCAAAAGTACTTCTCCACCAGTATCGATTTTCTGTATGTGGACTTTTGACGAGGATCTGAGAGAGAATATCACCCAAAGCTGCAATAGCAGAACTGTTCAAACAAGAAAACATGTATCAAACTCTCGGATTTATTCAATGCAAAAGCTTAAAGATGTAATCAGCCTCAAATCTGGGCTGAAATTGATGTCTCTCAAACTCGGCGAAAGTGACATATGTTACAACAGGTACAAAATGAAACACATTTGACCACAAAAAACTAAACTTGTTTCCACCATTCACGAGAAAATAGAAGGAGTTGATCTCTAAAAATAAACAGCATGGCATGCCGTTTATTTTTCCACGGCCGTGTCAACAAGCGTATACACGTATGGTGCGTTCTACCAACGTACGCTATGCGACATCACCGAACCGTGGGCACGAGCCATGACGTTATCCCATGGCTGCAGCTGTGCAGCATTCAAATTCGTGAGCGTCGCTACGTCACTCATACGTCACGCAGTGACGTCATTTTCCTCTCCGCGTACAACACACACTCAATGGCGAGACAGAAAAGCCGTCGAAGCGGGCAGAGTTACAAATTTCTCTGACAAGATATTCTTGCATTCGTTGTATATGACGATCCCACTATCGTCAAATATAATACATATGATGCTTTGGTAATCTTCCCTGCTGAAAAAAACGCACAGGGGAGAGGTTACAAAATCCATCCATTTTGAGGCTGATTACATCTTTAAATGGGCATCATAAATCAATATGTAAGTTCCCTCCAAGTATGTGCACATTAAACCATCCACATGCATTTGCTATAGAATGTACTTTACATGGTACCGTATGTAGGCCTATGAGAGAGTTAATTGATCATTTATGTTGGTACGTATGGTTGGCCATCCCTGCCAGAATTCGTCATTTAGAGGCTGCCTCTAAATAATATATACCATGGTATAAAATGCCAAGCCTGCCATAATTCGTATTTAGAGGCTGCCTCTAATTATTTTGTACCATGGTATAAAATGCCGAGCCTGCCATAATTCCTATTTAGAGGATGCCTCTAAATCGCCAAGCCTGCCACAATTCGTATTTAGAGGCTGCCTGTAAATAATATATACCATGGTATAAAATGCCGAGCCTGCCATAATTCGTATTTAGAGGCTGCCTCTAATTATTTTGTACCATGGTATAAAATCGCCAAGCCTGCCATAATTCCTATTTAGAGGATGCCTCTAATTCATTTTAGCCGTAAGTCATAAACAACTCGATGTCATATCAAGAATATTAAATTTGACCAATGAGTAAACTTGTAACAAGCGTAGAGATATGGCACCAAATTTGTGAAAGCGCATATCATTGGTGGAAGTAATAAGAAGGCGAAAATTTACGACTTACGGCTAAAATGAATTAGAGGCATCCTCTAAATAGGAATTATGGCAATTTTATACCATGGTACAAAATAATTAGAGGCAGCCTCTAAATACGAATTGTGGCAGGCTTGGCGATTTACAGGCATCCTCTAAATAGGAATTATGGCAGGCTCGGCATTTTATACCATGGTACAAAATAATTAGAGGCAGCCTCTAAATACGAATTATGGCAGGCTTGGCATTTTATACCATGGTATATATTATTTAGAGGCAGCCTCTAAATGACGAATTCTGGCAGGGATGGCCAACCATAGGTACGGTACTATGATACAAGTTCCCAGTACTGAGACTTAATGACCATCTCACCAGGCATGGCAGAGCTGGGGGAAACCAGTCGACCACTTTGCAACCCCCTACCCCAACCCCCTACCCCCCACTTTCCGCTCCCAATAATAAATATTATTGGCGAATTAATTTTGAATTGAAAAACGCTGATTTAGCTCTTGTGACATGGTTTTATTGCAAAATATTCTACTCACTTAAAGCTTCCCAA
>JAVTVY010049177.1:0-23544 GCA_036873755.1 Hanleya hanleyi
TCATGTCCTTCAAGGTCACAATAACATTATAATTGGCCAACAAAGAAAAGAAGAAAAGCAGGAAAGATAAATTCCCTTGGATTTGTGGTTAATTTCATGACAATTTCCTCACGAATTAGATCTGTTTGATTTTGTACCCAGTGGAGGATGATCAGAATTGATTTTGCAGTAAAACAAAGCTGTATTTGAAAAAGGTATTTTTACAGTCAGTCGTTGCTGTGCATGTAGTATCACTCTGGGTACTGCGGCTTCCTTCACCACCCAAACTGACTGTCACCATATGAGTGAAACAACCTTGAGTGTGACATTAAACCAACCCCCCTCTCCCCCTCTGAATTATCAAAGATATTCTTTCGGGCGTACAGTCATTCACAAAGTCACCTGTAACTTCCACCATTTTGCTGCTCATATTAAGGCTTAATACATTGTCTGTATGTGTATTCAGTACATGAGAGTTAATTGCAGCATGATTAACTAATTAAGTGACTCGAGCAATTTTATGTGTGGACGAATTATATCTGATAGGATAATTAAACAATTCATTGAAACGCATGTGTGGAAATTGGTGCAACATTCTCGTTATGATCGACAAACATTAATAAATGTATGTATACACTTGTGAACAACTAGGCCAGTTAATACCAATACAGGTTCTAGGCTTGCAAGTTAAAATATGACCAGATAACAAGAATGGGAGGCTTGCACAATAGATACAGGAGATCAACCGAAAGTGTTACTTCTGTCAGCTGATTGGTTAACTGGGCCACAATCAACATACAGGAAGTGGCAATCAGAGAGTCTGATTTGATAATTGGTATTGTGCAAGTTGGTATTGGCTAGGTGTGCGACAAAGTTTGAGTGACGGGTGGGCACAGGTTCCTGTTGCTTCAACGCATTTGGTCGAGAAACAACAGGAACTTGATAATGTGGTATATAGCACTATATTGCACTTGTCTTTAATTCACCAACTGATGCAAGCATCATCTCTGTGTCTTATGTGCTGTCCTCAGTGTTTTATAGGGTGGATGGTTCCATGTTGCTTTAAAGATTTGCAACAACAGGAACACATCTTGACTCGGTGGTGCCTAGTTGGTTCGTTGCAATATGACTGAAATAATGTTGAAAGCGACGTTAAATCCTACTCACTCACACAAAGTTGGGAGTACTTGAGAGCTGTGTTTGCTTCTAGAGATTCAGTAGTAAACGAGGATGAACATACATGTTAGCAAGGTGTGCAACAACTCCCAACTGAATTGCAAGTGGCCTTCAAAGTTTAAACACCAAGCTTTTTGGTCGCACGTTGAAATATCGTACCGGTACAGATATCGAGGTGGCAGTGCCATTGAACAAATGTCTCATTTCTTGGATTCATTTACTTCTGAAAGAATCAGCTATAGGTGTGCACCAGCTTTGGCTTGCATGTGTGGCCTGGCCTTTTCCAGGCCAGGGGATTTTGAATTTCATCGAAACCCCTTTTTCGGTTCCATGGCAACCCACTGGAAACTATTTAGAGATGACCAATTCATTCAGTTCATTATACTGCATTATGATGGGAACACAATTTTGTTTTTGTTGTTTTGACGATTGAAACCGTGAAATCCCCAAGCTTGCTTTTCCCTTGCAACACTACTGATTTTGTTGTGACTTGCTGTGAAGTGTCAATTGTTAAGCGTGCCACTCTCTGTACAAATTTATTTAGAATTGCTGTGACTGACAGTCTTTATAGGTGTCCCTATAACGGGTCTGTTCATGTTGAAGACGGTAACCTATTTACAGCCCAATCACATATAGTAGACCTCAATCATGTGACCATTATGTGCTGGTGGCAGCAGCTTGGTCTATGTATTGTTACATCTGTAGGACAGTTATTGACACAAATTCCAGGTTGTGAGAACATAGAGGTTCTTGGACTTTCACCTTGATCAAAGTAATAGTATCGTACCTATTTCTTCTAATTATTCAGACAGCAAAACTTTACTTCAGGCAGCTGCGGATAGAAATTCTGCTAACATTTCTATAAATTTCATCGGCTATATTTTCAGTTCTCGGGAGAAATAATATATCCAAGCCACAGTATGTAGCTCAGTTCACATAAAGATGGTTTTACTTTGCTTTGAAGTCTAAAATTGCTGTTCGAAAAAAGGGAAGAAATAGATAAACAAAGTATGTTTTTGTACCATGCAGGTATAATATGGATACCAGAAAAGAGTTACTTGACCATTTACAATGTACCATATTTCATCAAGTAGAGTAAATCCTCTAATAATTCAATCATCCTAATAAAGTTCAATCACTCTAATAAAGTTCAATCACCCTAATAAAGTTCAATCACCTCCAGTTTCATGGACAGAATTCAATCAGTTGTTCTAATAAATTTGATCAGTCCTGGAATATCTGCATGATTTTGGACTATTTTGTCAACTTTTTGTTCTAATCAATTTGATCACCCCTGATTTTAATGTGGGATATTTCACTTCCTGTGTATGAATTATTGGCGGATTTGCCATACAGATCATGTAGCAAAACAGTTTCACGATATTGTTTACCTGTCCCCTATGGGCTAATTCATTCTGTCATGTATGTCTACAGGTATTTAGTGCTGATTAGGTGAGCTGATAGACGATGTAGTTGATGGATGTCAGTAGGCCCTATATTCATAGAAAATCTGGCACCTGGACCGAATTAATAAGCCATATTTTTCGAAGAAATCCGAATACATGTAACTTTAATACTTTGACATTTTATTTGTGTTTACAATTTGCATGAATATACACACTGGAGATGGTGTTTGCTCCTGTGGAAACTACTTTTGCCCCTGATGTTGTCGAGTTGAAATTACGATCCACAATAATGCCTGAGGGTAATGTTTTTAAGTTTGAACATGCCCTGATGTTAACAAAGGGCCTTTGAAAGTCTGGCACAACTACATGTACCTTCATCCCGTAGAAAACTCAGAACATAGTAGGCCTACTTAAGTTGTCCCTGCATATATAGCGAATCCTCATTGAACCGTGAAACAATCTTTGCCCTGTGTTTTTGCATTGAACTGCTTATCTTGGCGTAGGTATGCCTTTTACCCTAAACTAAGAGCATGTTTATTATAAATACATGTACTGTATGGTGATGAGATTTTCTGGAATGCCTCTGTATGTGCCTGTAGGTGAAGTCAGTCATGCATTGAATACTAACAAGAAAACTACTGGAACTCAATATTTTATGAAAGGCGCCACCAGTGTCGCCTCCTATTGTATTTAATATGACAGAAAACCAAACTTGGTGTTTAAACAATGTCAATGTTCTATAATTAATATAGTAAACAAAGCTCGTGCCAGAAAAGTAAACAGTTCCATCAAACTTAAATCGAAGGCTTGTGTACGAATTCAATTGAACCCAGAAGATTTTGTTTACCAGAGAGCAATGCCTTACACTGCAGAGCATATATTGGTCCCCACTGGGCAAAGGTGGGTTGACACATGTGGATCTGTCACTTGGTCTGTCCACTATGTGCATATTTTTTTTTATTGAGCGATGATCAATGCGATAATTTTCACTCTTTATCTTGTCCATGCAGTTTTTACCCCTCGGGCAGATTCTGCCCGAGCGGTATTGTCGTTGCCTCCGTCATCCGTCTGTCCATCCGTCCGTCTGTCCGTCCATCCGTCCGTCTGTCCATTATATCCTTGTAAACACATTATCTCAAAAAGTCCTTCACTTACAACAATGAAACTTCATACAGTTGTTTAATACAGCCAGTACCAGAAGCCTATTGCAAGTCGGTGCCATTGGATGTGTTTTTCAGGAGTTATGCCCTTTATACATGTATGGCTGTTTTTATCCTTGTAAACACATTATCTCAAAAAATCCTTCACTCACAACAATGAAACTTCATACAGTTGTTCAATGCAGCTAGTACCAGAAGCCTATTCAAAGTCGGTGTAATCGGATGTGTTTTTCAGGAGTTATGCCCCTTTATACATGTATGGCTTTTTTTATCCTTGTAAACACATTATCTCAAAAAGTCCTTCACTCACAACAATGAAACTTCATACAGTTGTTTAATGCAGCTAGTACCAGAAGCCTATTCAAAGTCGGTGTAATCGGATGTGTTTTTCAGGAGTTATGCCCCTTTATACATGTCTGTTGGTCCATATCCTTGTAAACACATTATCTCAATAAGTCCTTCACTCACAACAATGAAACTTCATACAGTTGTTTAATACAACCAGTACCAGAAGCCTATTGAAAGTCGGTGCCATTGGATGTGTTTTTCAGGAGTTATGCCCCTTTATACATGTCTGTCTGTTTTTATCCTTGTAAACACATTATCTCAAAAAGTCCTTCACTCACAACAATGAAACTTCATACAGTTGTTTAATACAGCCAGTACCAGAAGCCTATTGAAAGTCGGTGCCATGGGATGTGTTTTTCAGGAGTTCACACAAACCTGTGTGGATTGCTGTGAATAGACTAATCGTTCGACTACATCTACTATAGGTAATCACTGCTCTATTGCTATATTGTTTTGTCCGTCTATGATCTATATCATACAGGTAAGATTATGCCCACCCCAAATATGTGAGTTGTTGGGGTCAGAAACATTATTTCCACAATTGCACTGGGCCCGGCCCGAGGGGTCCCGATGGCGACAGCCACATGTTCTCATATTGTCAGACTCGGTTTGTAACCCCTTCACTGTTGGTGTGACACCCTTTGTTTGAGTTAGGCCAAAAATTACTGCATGTGCATCAACCTTGAGTGACACAGAAAGCGTTCACATGTCAAAATAATACCTGCGCTTCTGTCCGAAAAAGGCAACAGGAAATTTGCCGCCTGTCTGTTGAAACGCCATTTTTGCATTGCCATGTTACAAGAGGAAAGTAAAATGGCTGGAATGGGCCAGCAACTTTCAGTTTCAACTAATCACTTACAGTGTAATGGCCAACTGATGTGTGAGAGGAATGTTAAACACCTCCAATATAGACCATTGAACAAGTCCTATGCTCAAGTATTTGAAAAGAGCACATATACAAAGTATATACAGCTGTAATTTCCTGAGCCCATTCGGCTCCGTCTTGATTGGCTGAGAGCCATGCGCACAAGAGCTGCGCACCATGTTTCTAACCCCAGTGTGTTAAGTTGATACTGTTTGTACATTTGATGGTAGGAAGTATACAATCTGATTTCACAAGAATGAATGAAAAGGTCCAGGTATAGGGCGGCATAGCTGTACTAGTTGCCGACAACATTGCTTATACTGGTATGATATTCAGCAACATTGCTAATAGCAGTACTGGTACGATATTCAACAGCATAGCAAATAGCAGTACTGGTAATTTATTCAGCAACATTGTTAATAGCAGCACTGGTAGGATATTCAGTAACCCATTGCTAATAGCAGTACTGGTGAGATATTCAGCAACATTTCTACATTTTGCTGTATTGGTAGGTTATTCAGCAATGTTGCTAATAGCAGTATTGGTAAGATGTTCAGCAACATTGCTAATAGCAGTACTGGTAAGATATTCAGCAACTTTGCTACATGTAATAGCAGTACCGGTCAGATATTCAGCAACATTGCTAATAGCAGTACTGGTAAGATGTTCAGCAACTTTGCTAATAGCAGTACTGGTAAGATATTCAGCAACATAGCTAATAGCAGTGCTGGTGAGATATTCAGCAACATTGCTAATAGCTGTACTGGTCAGATATTCAGCAACATTGCTAATAGCAGTACTGGACAGATGTTCAGCAACATTGCTAATAGCAGTACTGGTCTGATATTCAGAAACATTAGTTATAACAGTACTGGTCAGATACTCGGCAACATTGGTAATAGCAGTGTTGGCAAGATATTTGGCAACATTTTGCTGGTGAGATATTCAGCAACATTGCTAATACACATGTAGCTGTACTGGTCAGATATTCAGCAACATTGCTAATAGCAATACTGGTCAGATGTTCAGCAACATTGCTAAGGCCGACTGTGTTTGAACCTATGTTTCAGGTCAGCTGCTGATGAAAAATCAATGAGGGAGGGAGGTCAACACAACACAAATCATAAAATCAACACGAAATAAAAAAAACACGGCAGCAAAAAAAAATTGTTTTTGATTTTGACATTTTTGTTTGAGCTGGGTAGTTGAACCGGATCACCGGTTATTTTATTCCCCGCTACTTGGATTTGCTGGACTAACTGTTCGAATGTTATGTTTTTATTAACTGCCACCCCCCTCCAATCCAAATACGTTTCCTTGGGTTTGCTTGAGGCAATTTTAAGACAGATACATTCCTCCGCCTCCACCCCGATATCCATCATGGCGCCCGACGAATGCTGAACGAATGTATATGCAAAACCACGACTGAGAAAACACCCGGATCAGCAATACCATTTTCATTTGTGAAATCCCTAATTTCTTCAGTTTCGATGTTTATATTTACTCGCACTAAATATTGAAAGATATTATTGGAAGACAATAAATTGTTTACAGAATCTCTGCCTGACTAATTTGTTTAATTCCCCAAAACATACGCGGTCCTCTTCCACCGCGTCGACGGAATCCGACTTTTATATCATTTCTCGGGACAGTGATCTCACCATTGTGCGAGTCGGGAACCATATATCTCCACAATATTACGTGACTGGACTGATTTGCGTTACAGTTGACGAAATAAAGATCGACAGTGTTTTATGGAAAATGTGATGCGGAAGACACAAAAGTTTTAGATCTTGGTTAGTAAATTCCCCACAAAATTGCCTGATAACCTTTGTCAAGTTTGAAATATACAGCATTGTTCAGAAAAAATCAAGGCGCATGTTATACCATACACACGTAATATCGGTAAATTCAATGCGGGCGGCTGACCCGAAACACAGGTACCAACACAGCCGGCCTAATAGCAGTACTGGTCTGATATTCAGCAACATTAGTTATAACAGTACTGGTAAGATACTCAACAACATTGGTAATAGCAGTATTGGTAAGATATTCAGCAACATTTTGCTAATAGCAGTGCTGGTGAGTTATTCAGCAATATTGCTAGCAGTACTGGTCAAACAAACATGTACATGTACGTGTATAGACAGGCAACTGTCCATCAACACAACCTACAACTCTCTTGCTGTCATTCTGGCTGTCAGAAACCGAGATCATTGGGCATGCTGTGAGGAACAACATGGATGTAGATCTCTCACTGATGAACACTGTACAAACTTGTTAGTGTGATGTATACACCTCGGGATGCTAGAAAATGTTTTGTCCAGGTGGCTTCCTCTCTTGATTTACCCATACTTCTGTCACACTCCTTTCAGTTTGGCCATAACATTTGTAATAAATGAGAGGTTTACTCCATTTGGAGAGGTTAAAAGGTCTTCAACAGGAACTCCACTTCTGCAGACATGCATATCCAGAGAAACATTGGTAGGGTGCATGATGGTCCACAGCAGCTTGCAATATTATTGACTAAGGACCTGTAAAGTTTTCCTGTTATTGAACTTCTTGAAGTCATTGCTGCCAAAACTGTGAGCATTGCTGACTTTTGCAGGAGTCTTTTTTTATGTTTATTGGAGTTCATGGAATTACTGACTGTCCAGGATGTTACAAAGAATAATTTCTGAAAAATATCATGGTAGTAATGAACATTGGTGCTGTTAACAGCTGCAGTGTTAGACAATATCATGGGGATTTTTGACCGAGCAAAGCAGCTTCTTTGGAACCACATCCCCAACATCTTCAAGAGAAAGCGATTCTGTTCTCATTTGGCCATCTCGGCAGCTGCCAGTACAGGCCAGAGAGACTCTGAACAAGTATGAACTGATAAACTTGTACATTGTGACTATTAGCTAGCATGAAAATGGATATAATAACAACAACAACATATCTGACTTGATTACATTTTATTATTCATTTCAGGTACATGTATGCTTGGGTGTGATTAATATTTTTTTTTCATCCCAGTTTGCTAAAAAAGGGTTGGGTTTTTTTCAGTTGAGGAATTTGGAGGTTCATTCATAATCACTTTATTAAAATACATACATGTCTTGTTTTCGCAAACAATGCAGACTGATAATCATTTTTTATATCCTTGTAGTTAGTTTTAACCAGCTCTCTCTTCTTATGTTTCAGGATTTGGATTTTCATGGAGTAATAAGGTTTTTCTTCCAAGATGAAGGACAGAAAGTATCAACAAAGTGTGTTCGCGTTGCGAGTACGGCATGCACCCAGGAGGTGGTGGACGTGCTCGTTGAAAAGTTCCGCCCAGATATGCGTATGCTCACGCCAACAAGCTACTCTCTCTATGAGGTTCATGTTACTGGAGGTAAGACAACCAGTTGAAACAATCGTAACTTTTTTTTTTTTTTGGTCTGTCTATTTTCCATGAAAGGAGGGGTGGGGTGAGAAGGATGAGATCAGATACACTGTAGCTAAGAAATGTGGCTCTCTACCATACACTGAGCTACGATCAAGGATTTACACAAGCTTGGGTTCAATCCGAATACTGACAGCTTTTTGGTCCAAATGTCCATCTTTTAATAAAATGTGTCAGTATTCTCAAAAACCATATACGAATACTCATGAACTTATAATTGAAGCATTTGCTCTTTAGTGTTTTCTGTCAGACTATGAAATAATACAACAGCACGGGAAGCTATTCTTTAAAATATTTATTGCTATTCTATGAACACAAAAATAATGCTATATTAGACTGCTGTGGCAGTATGGGTACCGCCGGGCTACTTCAGGGAACTCGTCCAGAACATTGGTGTTTGGAAATATAAAAGTTCTAATCACTTCACATGAAAACCATTTCCTTCTGAACCTTGGCAAAAACCCGTGTGTGTGTGTCGTAATAGGTACATTCACATTGTAAGCAGATGCACAATTGCAGATAGGCCATCAGCACTACCTCTAGAACTTATCCCAAGTCGAGACATGTCAGTGTGCACATGTGTATCCTAACTTGAATGAAATACATACACTGTTCGCAGAGTATATTATTAGCAGGAATATAGCTTTGTTTGTGCTTGCAGTAAATGCTCCCCAGGAGCAGTGACTGTTCTGAGGGAGGAACTCTCCAAGATCTGGGCAATGGTGGCCCAGAGGTTTACACAGCTGTTCTCTTCTCCTGCCTTAGAACAGCAAGAACCTGGATATGCATAAACAGAAGGAAAAAAAGTCTCTATATATAGACACAGTAGACATGTTACTATTGTTTTTTACCTCTTACAAAAGAATTAATGTCTTATACAGTACATGTAACTGTCAACTGAGAACTTTTAAGCTTTGCTTTCATTTCGAGTGGTTGATAAATGATTTATATCAGAAACAGATTTAAATGTAGCTTTCTTCATGCTCTTACATGATCAGGTATGAAGCCTGTTCAGAGCCACTGCTGCTCTCTAATTTGAAGAAGAATTTGAAAGACTAATAATATTGATCAGATTCCAGTTCATATGCCTCCTGTTGGCCCTTCAGAAAAATGAAATAAGAGATATATGATGAAATTAATCAGCATAAATAATGGGACAAAATGTGTATAATTTAGGCGGAGTTCTGTAGTTTCCCGTAATTTGTGTACTGGTAAATGGTATGGAGTCTTGCCTGCATCAGCCTCTGTTACTGTGTACTATATAGTACAGCCCAACAACCAACTTAAAGGATCTATATATATATATGTATTGTACTTTGATGAGTTTAATACAGGTACAAATTGGTTTTGATAAATCAATTCATAGCGTGGAACGTTAAATCTTCCACATGTGTCACCACATGTACATGTATGCATTACAGCACTTTTCGAAACCGGCCTGTCGCTATAAACTGCATGCATTCATCTTTACAAGACGTACATGTACATGTAACATACAATTCATGTGAGCTGATATTTTTACTAGAATTCATGCAAATCTGTTATTTATGTAAGATGGTTGGTTAGATGGCCGATTGACCTGTATCCTGATAACATCAGTCAATAAATGTAACCCGGAGTTGGTTGTGTGACCAGTGTAGATTAATCAATGATCTCCATGGTCAACGGTCAGTAAACTACGAATTATTGTTACTGATTTTCATTAGCCATCAAAATTATTAAGTACTATAAACAATAACTAAAAACAATTTTCAATAACCATGTACATGTACCAAAATTTTGCTATCAATTATAAGTATAACAAAGAAGTGAAAAGTCTGAAATATAGGAGTTATTATACCCCCCGACACGTAGTGTAGGGGGCGTATACTGGTTTCAGCTTGTCCGTTCGTCCGTCCGTCCGTAACATTTCGTTTCCGGAGCATAACTTGACAACCGCCAGTTGGATTCCTCTCAAATTTGGTATGCAGCTACCATACCATGAGACCTTGCTTGGGATTGCGTTTGGCGCATGTGCGTCTACAGGTGGCGCCACCTAGGGTCATTCCGTAACATTTCGTTTCCGGAGCATAACTTGACAACCGCTACTTGGATTCCTCTCAAATTTGGTATGTAGCTACCTTACCATGAGACCTCGCTTGGGATTGCGTTTGGCGCATGTGCGTCTACAGGTGGCGCCACCTATGGTCAAAAGTTTCTCATGTCAGTCCGTAACATTTCGTTTCCGGAGCATAACTTGACAACCGCTAATTGGATTCCTCTCAGATTTGGTATGTAGCTACCTTACCATGAGACCTTGCTTGGGATTGCGTTTGGCGCATGTGCGTCTACAGGTGGCGCCACCTATGGGCAGAATTTTCTCAGTTGGTCCGTAACATTCCATTTCTGGAGCATAACTTGACAACGGCTGATTAGATTCTTCTCAAATTTTGTATGTAGCTGCCATACCATGAGACCTAGCTCAGGATGTTGCATATGCGTCTACAGGTAGTAAGTTTAATATTTCACTTCCCATTTACTTCCTTTTCCTCTTCAATGTGGTTATCCAGATGACAGTAATTCGCCTATCTGTTGCAACAGCCCATTTCAAGTCTACACGGTTCTAGTGGTAACAACAGTTAGGTAAAACACAATATGCCTGCATAACCCCATTCTCAACAATCATTATTAACATCAATTTTCTGAACAATCCATTAAACTCATCTGAGTATCGTCACGACACATGCATAGACAATCCGTTAACCGCACTCCAACCGAGCGAGGTCTCATTGTCAACTAGTTACATACTGTGCCGCCACTCATAACATGTATACGGTAAGTTCCCTAAGTATTCGCGACCCTAAGTAAATTCGAAAACGGGCATTTTTCGCCAAGTCACGTGACACTGTTCCCTAAGTAATCGAAAACGTCCCATTCGTGAAAAACCGCGGTCCTAACTATTCGAAAATCTCCCATTTATCGTGGTCGCGAGATTGATAATATTATGTATATTATGTGCGATGGAAAAACTTCCAGATCAACGAGTTTCCTTAGAATTAGTATTTGATAAACCTTGCAAACTTTTTGAGCTTTTTGAACATAACCAACTGTAACAACTAAGTTGATTTTCATTATGTCTCAAACAAAATGTATCCAATGTTTAAACCGCTATTTCTCATGGTCATTAAATTGAGAATATTGCCGGTTTACGGGGACGTGCGATATTAAACATTGCCGATTGAAGAGAGCATACGTTCGATATTATACTGAAAATATCAAAATGAAGAACTGGAAGTTACGTTTCATTCGGTCTTAACAAAACATAATGCTGAAGTTTGACCGGACATTTGAACTACGGATTATCTTAGTCGCCGAGATTTTCGATCAACCCCAACCCCAAGTTGCATTAATTTTGGCGACTGTATGGTATGTGCGCCTCACCCAAAAACCAGAAACGCGCCTGTTTGGGTCCGACGGATTTATTTTTTCCGAAGACACGAATGTTGAGATTCCCAGCTATGATACTGAAAACATATTTTGTACTGTTCAGACAAAAATAATTTAGAAACGTATCATTTCCAACGAACGCGGCGATTCAGAATATTTTACGGTCATGCAATTCGCCGTGATGCATATACCGAAAGAAGTTTGCGCTCTTGTATTCAACTGTTCAGGAGCAAGCAATAGTACAGACTTATTCTCTTCAATCACCCCTGAATAAAATAGAAACGAGGATATTATTCAGAGAATTATCATGGACGGAAAGCTGTGACGTGCAGGATTAACCGCGTCATATGGCTGCATCGGAATCTTCATAGCCGTAGAAAGCGTGGAGCGGCGTCATTGTGCACGGTGTCATTGTTTCATGGTTCGCATGGGTCCTTAAAAGTTTGTAAAAGTGCATAATTTATATATTGAAAATTAAAGGCCTTGAAAGTCCTTGAAAATTAGTATGTTTGAGCGAGTTTTTTTACACTATTAGTGAAGATATTACGGTACTTCTGATTTGATCATTGACACAAAAGTTGAATGTCGGAAGAGACGTTTACGTAAGATAGCCGAGATCATAGGAGGTAATTTGATAGCAGCTGAAACGGAGGTCAGAATAGTGGGTCAAGATTAAAAGTTAAAAAAAAATAATCATGGAATAAACTAATTGGTTTTCTGTCTACTTATTCTCTAAATTATACTGTCTGAAATGTGAATTAATTTTGCTGAACCCATGAGGTAATATTAGATAAAAACACGGTTGTACATTTAGTTGTTTCGTCACCATCATCTCTCGATCTGTCTTTCGTCAGAAATATTCCAGAATACATTTACATCTGAAACAGATTGAATCAATTTTCTGATTAATTAAAACGTAGATCGTGATGCGGGTTATGTTAGGCCTATACTAGTATATACTTGAATAAAACTGGGTAAACGGGTGAGTCAGTGTATGGCCTATAAATGACAGAATAGCTGCAGTCGGGCCATATTTCAAGACACAATAATGATCTGAGAGAGGTAAAAGGGAATTCTTTTTCAGCTTTGAAACATTTTTATGTTTTATTTTTCATGAGAGTCGTGATCTCACTGTTACGAAGGCATAATATATTGAAGTTGTATTAGCTGAATGTATTATGAAGCGTGAACCGTGTACAAGCGCAAGTTTGGCCACGTGATGTTATTGATCACGTGATGTTATTGCAACTCCGTATGGCGGGAAAATGTACAGTCAACACGTGGCCTGTTGAAACTTTCATTCTACCATGTCTACAGACCCCACCCAATTCTATGAAAGTATTTTCATACATTTGTTAATAAAGGCTCGAAAGGATACAGTGAATTGTTAGAATGGGCAAGCAATTCGTGTCTTTCGCTTAGCCGCTATTCATGGCGGGATGAGCTCGTTCCAGCTGGGAAGATTGTATATCGTCTCCGACGAGTTGGCCCTGATATGGGTCTCAGTCGAGTTGGCCCTGATATGTGCCTTCAGATAGTGTCGGGCGCTTGCTTAATTTGCTGTTCGTTTCATTGACATAAACAGTTTGAAAAACCCTTCCACAATATTTCCCTATGAAGAGCAATCAAGAAATTATTATCTTTGATTCTCAATCTGAAAATGACGTAATCTGTGTTTCTTCATTAGATCGTTATTTATTTTCCCGTAAACATCATTGGCGTCACTGGGATAGTTCGGCCTAGTCTTCGCGGCTGTAAAAAAATTCTGCAAGAGTTCTAGCATGTCCTGAAGAGAAAATAAAGAAACTATCAGAATGTCTAAGTGACAGAATATGCCCTTGTCCCGTATGTACTAATACAAGGATATACGCGAATTTGTGATTTTAAATTGGCCGGGCGTCCGATGAAACTAATCTCTTCATTGTCCGCCGATCATTGCAGTCAATTATTCGAACCTAATTTAATGGTTAAAGAGCAGAAAGAATGCTTTATTTATTCTTTGATCAATTGCGAAATATTGCCTGACAAATCTGAACGCACAACAAACATTTCCCGGGTTTTGCTTCGAGGTTTCTCCTCGACCACACGTGTTCGTACCACTGAACTTCGCCGAAGTATATTAGGCTTCATTCTACACACAAAGTATAGTGAATGTCTCGTGGTTGTCGATCTTATATCATTTAAGAGTGCTGTCTGGGGTAAATATCACAAAATTAAAGAAACACCACAGTCGACATATTTTGACCTTTCACTGTCGAACGGTATGGGCATTTAATATGGGGACTCTAATTTACGAAAACGTCCGTTTTTCTGAACTGACCTGCACAAACTATTCGGAAGTGGTCAGTTTTTCACGACTGCGATATTCACTTCCGGTCACGAATACTTAGGGAACTTACCGTACTATATTCCTCTACAAATACTCGTCAATTTCTATCAAATGTGCATCCGGGGGGTATCTTGTAAGCATGCTTACTGATGATTTCCACTGCCACAATCCCATTCAGCTTACTCGTGAAACGTTAACCACCCCCATGTATCTATGCCCTTATGGGGGGTATCTTGTAAGCAGCCTTACTGATCATTTTGATCAAATGTGTGCATCCCTCAGACTATGCTCTAGTTGAAAACAGCAAAGAATTGAAAATAAATTGATTATAGTAGTTATCTCCCTTGGTTGAAATTTATCTTGAAGTTTTTGGACCACATCTTCTCTCTCAAATGGAGAATTTCAACAATTAAAATAAGGCTTCAACAGGACTCGTAGACATAATGAACCTCACTAAAAATAGTAAACCTGAGGTTTTGAAATTCATACTTTATTGGACTGGTCAATAGGGAATAAACATTAAGTCATTCCTGCTGTAGCTGACCTTCATAACAATACCAGATATGTACAAGCACATTCAGCCAGCCGTTACCTGAAACATCCATTAAAATGAACACGTCTGCATTTCATATCTCCAGACAAATCTATGAGAAATCACTTGACTGAACTGAAATATGCATATACATGTATGCATGTACATATTTTAATCCAGTCTGTCATCAGGAGCACAAGTACATCATCGTATCAAGTTATGAATGCTATTGTGTTACAGCATCCAATTTTGATAGTGCAGCTGTCACAATAGATCTCCCACTAATCGTCTATGTCAAACATGTACCTTTGTCACTTGTACTTAAACAACGTGTATAAAATGTGTTCATGTAATTAACAAGCCAGTATTGCACATTATTGTTTGCTGTTTCTATGTTGTATTGAATACAGTGGTGCATGCTTTCGTGGATATTATCGTGTAATAACTTTCTTAGGTTTAGTCCTGATTTTTTTTTACCTGAAATTTCATGAGCTTGAAAACTAAACATGAAAAAAATATTGCATGATTATATTAATTACATGTTATAGCAAGCGATGATTGGTAGTGTCACTTTTGCCGAATTTCACAACGCAGTACACACATACATCCCTCCCCCCCCCCCACCCCCAATTTTCATGTCTAACCTGTTGACTGGAATATATTACACACTGATCTACCCTGGTATTAATTCTTATCTATTGGTCTTCGATGTGCAGTATATTTGCACTATACATGTATTTGATTAATCATGCATATTATTGACCTAAATATAGTTTTATTCAAGTAGGTTGTCCTGAGGTTTGAAGTTTTTTGCTTATCAGAGAGACCTTGAGTACATATATGAATGCATTCATTGTACATTATTGGCCTTGAATATACAGTATTGATACATGTACATGTGCGTGTTGTGAAGTACGGATACTTTGACAATCTGTGCATCTAGGTGACATTCCAATACACCTTTATGGAATATGACTGAAAATTTGTATTCATGTACATGTAATATCCAACACATATCCCTCCCTCCCCCCATGGCATCCCCCTCCCTCCCCCCATGGCATCCCCCTCTGCCATATTCTGCCCTACAGCATTTCACTCCCTCAATTGACAATGGGGATTGCCAGCCACACTAGGCGGCGCTAGTGCTCAACAGGTAAAGAAGACATGGCATCATAAAACAAACAATTATGACGTCGTTACATTATAACATTTAATTTTGTGACGGCCAGAAAAACGACATGGGAATGCGCCATTTACCTCTTGGTACACGTAGCCACCTGACGTCAGTTCAAGCTGACGAAACCCCATTCCCGCTTTACTTGTTAAGGAATGGGATGACCTCTGTTCCCCACCCCTCAAGTTTTGTGGTTCAGTTTAGGATAAGTTTATGGTTTAGGGTTAAGTTAGGGTTAAATCAATAGAAATTTTGAGACAAAAATTAATTCAATTAATTTGAATTAAATAAATATAATGGGGCGGGGTTCAAGAGGGAATATATTGGGGGGGGGGGCCTAGTTCCCCTCGTCTCTTAGTTTCTTAGTTTAACTCCATTGAAAAGCTTCCTAGTTAAGTACATTGGTAGGCCTTCAGTTGAACAATCCAATTACTTCCTTCCACAAGTTGGATATGTGTCCTTAATTCAAGTGTGTCTCCATTAACACCCTGCTAATAGGGCTGGATGGAGAGCTAGCTAGTTTATGGGGTGTGATCTCTCATATTACAGCTTATCTGACCCTCTAGAGACAAGTGCTGGGAGGGCAAATTCCTACCAGATAACCCTGTCAAATCTGCACATTGTCTTGATCATTCTGCAGATAAAATCATTTTGCAGAGAGTGCATTTTGTTACCATATACCTAACTTACATTACCCCTGAGCACTATTTACCTATTGGATAATTTTTGTGATTTTATGTCTGTCTGTCTGTCTCTATGTCTGCCGTCTATTAAATTATCCATGTTCAGGAAATATTTTTTCTTATTGATGCAAGACAATGATTGGCGAATGTAGAACATTTCCACATTTCCCCACCTAGGAATGGATATTTCCCTACCTGGATATTTTCCCTCAGACATTTCCCACCCCTAATTTGATACTGAAGCAACGAATTATAAGTTCAGCACAATCAGACATCAGTATTTTTACATTTAAAACCAAAGTTATGGAAAACTCACTATATTTAAAACTGCCACTGCCATTGTTTAAGAATTCTCTGCTGGTGGGTTGAATCTTCCACTGCACCATCTATTGTTTATACTCTTTGAAGTCCGGTATCAGTCTCTTATTTTGTGTCCTTGGTTCCATTGTAATATCTATTGTTCTTAGCCTTCAAATATTAAAATATAGAAAATTATATTGAAACAATATAATATTTGTTCATGAGAAATATATCTGCAAGAACCATTGCTATGTTTGTAAGAAAAAACGCTGTGCATCAATTTACATAGTTTTGGAAAAACATCATAGCGGAGAAAATGTCCAAGTGGGGAAATTACAATCTAATTAAATGAAATCCTATATGTTTCCACATTTGGATATGTTGCTTGCAGGATCTAACCATCTTGCAATTGCAGTAACACGAGTGTCAACCAATCCCAAGAACTTTTCATAGTGCAAGGGAGCATAATGGTAGGGGCTTTTTGGTTGGCTCAGTCGAATCAGATGCCACCCTGGCAGGGTGTCATTTGATGTTGCCCCGCTCGCGCCAGTTCGGCACCATAATGCGGGGTAGAAATATGGACGGGTCATTAGCATAAACCTTGGGTTAAAGCGGAGATGATGACCCTATCCCCTCTCCCCGACAGCAAGTAATGTCATAAGACTATTAACTATTCATGAGCTGGGCGCTCTGAACACCAAATTCAATTGAAATCAGTAAGATTCTACATAGCGACATATATGGTAGGGGAGCATTGATAGGATATTAATTTAAGATTGAGGGAATAATGTTCGCACACTAGCATTGGCACATTTCCCTACTTTGCCCTGAACATCACCAGTAATGTGCCTTTGTGCCTGATGATCATGTGTGCCTGATTAGGTTAATTCAGCTGGGATAAACTTGTAGCCTTATATAACAGTGTGAATGGCGTGTGAAGTAGGCACATCTACCCAGCACAGGCTGTGTGAAAGTAGTAACAGAAATGCCCTTGACATGAACTTGTATGGGATCACCTGTAGGGGTCCATTGGGAGCTCTAATCAAAAGCAGGACTAACATACATATATGTCAAGCTGTTGTTGTTCACCAGCCACAACATTATAAAGTAATTGAAAACCAGTCCATATAGAATTGGTATCACACCACACAATACCCAGTCTGTACCTGAGCTGTCCTAATCTGGTTGAATTCTGTTATATTGCCTGGCTGGCTATACAGTCACTTTGATCTTATCTGCCTTAATTGACAAGCTGGAATAGCATAGGTTATACTCATAGATCTGGGGCTATTTATAGGTTCTATTTCACACACAATATTAGATGAGAAGGCTAATCCCCAACTGGTCTGAATGTAATCTCTAGTTATGGACAGATCATAGACACCCTGACATGTGTTCATCTGATATCTATCTGTGTATTAATGCTCCACCAAGTACCTGGTGTACTGACTCGTCATACCTGTGCAGGCATATTACAATTTAAAACTATCCAGTGTAGTAATGAAAAGAATTAGGGCCTCCGCTCCTCAGACACCTTGTCACAAGAGGCAACTAACTGGAGCACCCATGGGATTTTGTAGGTGTGACCTAAACATCATGATATGACTGAAATATTGTTGAAAGTGACATTAAATGATATATAGTCAAGTGCGAGAAAGCGTACAGTATGTTTGTGCCAAAGTTCAGCCAGTTCATAACCTTTCCCCATGTATAAGCACAGGGAACACTGGGCTGTAAATTAAAAGCTGAATACATTCAAGTTTTGAGATGGAACATTTCATACATGAAGTGACGAATAGCTGTCTCATGTGATCTAGGGTAGGACCAGACTGCCAAGAAAGTGACGGAAAAACTTTCCCGTTGTTTGTAATTATATAATTAATATGCTAAACTCAGGCCTCTTGTTTTAAGGCGCGCGATCGCGCTCCCGCACCTTCGCGCTCCTGAACTTGGAACTAGATGCGCGACTATAGCGCACCTGGCATTTCGCGGTCGTTAAAAAACAGTAAAAGCAGCTAAATTCATTACCAACTTACGTGTGCCATTAAACTGCCTTCCGACAGCAAAGCATGTGTTTACGTCCGGTTAAATGGTCAGCGGTCGAAATAACGCCTGCCTACGTGCCGCCGGCAAGTGAATTTTTCCGGCGACAACTTGTCTTGCAAAAACAATCTACCTGTCGCATGCGGCAAGTAGGATTTTATATAGCAAAAACGATAAAATGCGATCAATTTTCGTAAATACCTTTTAGAAGTCTAGATCTATCTGAAGGAACGGACAATCCAAGAAATAATCCATTGAAAATTTATTTCAAGCCGATCTTTAGCCATTGTTGTTGGACCTTGTTGTTGGGTTTCTCTATCAACATTTCCCGCGCCAAATTTACTTCCGGTGTTGCGCGTCACCTCTTGCGCGGTAGTCCGGTGCATGCAAAAGTCGGACCTGTTATGAAACGGAATCGGACTATCTGATTTTTTTTCTTCCAGTTGGTAAATAATATTGTCGGCTTCTTTTCTTTGGCTTCTATTCACAAGTGGAAGTTTTTCTATGCAGACATTTCAGTTAATTGATCATTCCGATGGGACTGATTCTAATTTATTGGAATCAGCAATTTACAAGGGGAGACTTCTGATAAATATAAGTAAATATAGTTGGGATACTGGTTAACTTTTCATTCTTTAAAAAGGGTGTTAGTTGGATCTAAATTCTTTGATATAATGAGTTCTAATTGCAGAAATTAGGGGAATAGTTGTCTTTGACATATCAATGTTGACATCAACTTTCCACTGGTGCTCTAAGTTTGAAAGAACATGTGTGCCAAATAAAAAATTAATAATAATAAATTTAAAAACACCCACCTCATTTTTTGAAAAGAAAAATTGCAGGAGAACCACTCACTGTCAAATTTCACATCATTATTGGTCACTGTTCGTCTGTTATCAAGGGAGATAACCCATCACTCGCCTAGACTCATTTAAGGGGTGTGATTTTAGGTGTGCTAACCACACTCCTGAGAATAAATAAGGCGAGTGATTGTCACTCGCCTGTTGTCTCACAAAACAAGAGGCCTGTAAACTAATTATATAGAGGAAGATATCCATATGGTCCGTATCCTGTACATTTTGTCACAGAATTAAAACCAGTAATGCAGGATCATACAGTTTGATATCTCTGTCTAACTGTTATTCTTGGTGAATAAAAACCTCTGTGAATGAACCGAAATATTCTTTCCATGCAGAAGAGTTCCAATTACTCCTGGTTGCACAGAGGCCCAAAACATGTGCATTCCAGGGCTTCGTTTTTAGCGTGAGTGATAGCTCACCTGCGCGCAAACACTCTCGTAAATTAACGTTACGAGAGGTATTTTTAACTCGCATAAACTGTCATATTTTATATTGTATTATATTGCAATCAATCGCCTGACTTTCAAATACCCTCTCCTAAATATTTTAATGTGAGCTTTTTTTTTTATTTTTAGCTCGCGTGCTAATTCTGAACATGAAGCCCTGTATTCTAGGATATTTGGGCATCACCACTGAACATTAATTAGCTTGCAAGTTGCAGCAAAGTTAGCATTCATCCTACACTACTACAGTATGGGTGATCTTCAGCTTGTGCTATATTATAATTATGGTACCTACCGACAATGCATACAATAACACTGTAATATCCTGACATATTCTATCGTTGAAAGCGAATGTATGATGAAAAACCATATCCATAAAGACGAATGTCATTGTTGATCTACTCAATCATCCTCCTAAATACCTGTCGTTCATTGATGCATACCACAGGTATGCTTGTTTGGAGGAAAACAAATAAGTATTTGACCAGAGTAATTAATGATCATCAATATTTCATTCCTTTCTTTTTTCCTGCTCTATTATAATTGTTCCTGTATAGCCTTAATAGATTTGAAGAACATCTGCACCGAGGTACCAACAGGTGCCAGAAAACCTGATAATGGGATTATTAAAAGAATCTCCCCCCTCCCCCACCTCTTCCCAGTTTGAATCTACTTGTAAATTTCTAACTGGTTGATTACTCAACCACATCAATGCCAATGCCAAAATGTCCTCTATCACCAACAAAACCCCTCAAATTGTTTTAAACTAAAACACCATGTTTTGGAAAGTTTGACAGCTTTTTTGTAATATTTTTTTAACAAAATGAACAAAGTTGGTCTAACTGTAATAATGAAATTGCATATATTTATTTCGATAATTTTTTCGTATTTCTTAGCAGGGTGTTCACCAGGATACATATATAAAGTCTGCCTGTCTGAATATCACATTTTGCTAGAATTGGACAGGCTATACTTCCCTTTTTTCCTTACATGTATCTCTCCCATGTTAAATTTTCCAATTTTTGCCTGTCCAAATTTGAAATTGTCTGTCCAGTGAACAGGTGGACAGTTCTTTGCCTAACGCCACGTCTCTCAGTAGAAGGTCTTCAAATAACCAAGTCAGTTTAAGGGTTTTCAATCCGCTCATCCCTACCCTTGATGTTTCCACCTGCCATACAGTATGTTACGTTGAGAATATTCAAAGTCTTTTGGATCTGCTATGATAGTACATGTACATAGAGCAACTCTTCATTCACTACTGGTAAGGTATATGTATACATGCAAGAAGGCCTACACATGAGATGTACAGGGTGTGAACTATCTGAATCAGAATCTTAGAGCGAACTTTTTTATTTATCCAGGGTTACATAATTAGTTGAAGAACTAGTTTACATTGTGGCCCATATGTTCTGTGTATTATCTGCAGGCCCCAGAAATATGTTCAGTTAACATGTTTAAAATACAACTAAAAAGTGTATTGTGTGGACGAAATGTAGATCAAACTCAATTTGGTATCTGCTTTTAATATTATACCTTTTACAAACTCTGAACATATAAGAATGTTTGGAAGTCAATCGAGATGTTTTCTATTAGTTACCATATGTGGGCATTTAATAAATTGCTTCTTAAATAAACAGGGTTGTTATAGGCACATTCATTTAATATGTTTAGGTGGTAAAATATTAGGTGAATGTAAAATAAATATGGTAGCAATATGTTTGGAAAGATGTCAACACTGTGGTCGTGTTATGTACATTTACATATGTTCTACAGTATAACATGTAGTTGTAAGCCTGGAGCAAATACTAACCTATATGTTCATGTCCAAGAAAATAACAGAGTACAGTAAACAGACTAAAAAATAAATCTGAATAGGTACTTATGGTGAACTTTCTAATAATTCAGTCACCCTAAGTACATTTCTTTGCCCACAAATGTTGGAACAATCAAATTCCTTTTTTTGCTCATGAATGGAAATCAAATATATCACTGTTTTACAGAGGAGAGGAAAATGTCGGTGAAGGAGAAGCCGTTACTGATCCAGTTAAACTGGGGTAAAGATGTGAGAGAGGGGAGATTTCTACTGAAGAGGGACTCGGAACAGACCATTCCTAAGGTAAGGATATTAACATTACAACAGGAGTTTGGATAAGCTCTCACTTCTCGCTGTCTCTATAATATTGTGTCTTATTTAATATTACCTGATCTCGGGTATCTGTGACATTCATGTCTGGAAGATTACCAAGCATTTTCTTTGTCTCGGGTCAGTCTGACCTGGCTAGAATGGTTTAGCTTCGTAAACTCTGGCCATATTTAATCAGATTTTGTTGTTCGTTTGTGTAGAAGTTTTGTTTATCCATGCCATTTCGCTAATCTGGTCCCAAAACAATGGCGGTGTGCGCGCGTGTTTGTTTGTTAGTGCAGCGTTCTCTGTTTACACGCCACTTTTGCAGGAACAAGACCTCTTTGATAATGGGGTGGAAATGAAAGGCTTCAAACGGAAACTTTCCAAGCGAGAGAAAAAGGAGAAAAAGAAGCGAGAGAAGGATAGAATAAAGAACAAGGAGAATTTCGGTCAGGGAGGGGATCCCAGCGACCCTAGTGTGGCACAGAAACATTACAATGAGTTACCTGAGACGAGCTTCACACGGAGCATCTCCAATCCTGAGGCTGTTATGAGGAGGCGGAGACAGCAAAAACTGGAGAAAAAACTCGAACAAATTCGGAACCAGGGACCAAATTCTGGTAAGGGAAATAATCCTGTTATAGTTGCATCACTTCCTGATTTATCTACCCCATGGGTTCTGTCTTCTTTCATATTTGTTTGGGAGACTTCCATTGCAAGGGGAATATGAAATTTCATGTCAGCTCTTATATAGCAAAATATCTAGAAGTTTTCCAAATTTTATTTCATGATGAGCTTCAACAACAAAGATTATAAATGTGTATTTCAAATAACCAAAATATGTTCTGATAGAATTGAGCCAAACTGATACATATGAATTTTTTAAATTTTATTTGCTCTCTAGTTTAGGGCACGTCTCTAATTAAGGCATGACGTTTAACATTGTATCTAGCATGTAAATTGATACCCGGATGTTAGGTGTGATGAATTTATTAGGTGAAGTATTCAAATGACTCACTTGAAATCACTTCAGGACACTTTCCTGTTTACCTGAATTTTTATCTGTCCAAATTTCCTAAAGCTTGCTCAAACTTTTCATCCTGAACCTTGTCTTGATAATTAAGTACAAGTAGGAGTCAATTTTGCTTTGATTAATTGTTAATGATCAAAAGCCTCTCATACATGTAAGTTGTACATGTAGATACATGGCCCTGCACCTCCTACTTGCTGCTAATTGCTGTGTTAATGAGTGGTTTTAGGCT
>JAVTVY010049178.1:0-24575 GCA_036873755.1 Hanleya hanleyi
AGTAACGCGGTTTCCGGTTTGGGCGTCCGTGGTTTTGGTCGGAGGAGTGGCTATCGTCTATACCTCAATTGTGAGTAGGACGTTCGTTGTAAATGAACCTTTATGATCATTTTGCTGTCTTAAACGTTATGCTGTGTGACATTATCCACAAAATGTATCCACGAAGAGAACATCAAGACAATGCCTCTGAATGTTCGAGCATTCCATAATCTTACATACATTTCCATTTAACTGTTTATATACAGGGTGGATTTAAGGCTGTGATATGGACGGATTGTTTCCAGATGGTTGTTATGTTGATCGGATTAATCGCAATAGTAACGAAGGTAAGATTATTGTCTTCATTGAATATTGAACTAATTCTACACTAGTACTGGCAACCTAATGTATATGGGCATCGCATATTAAAACTGTGAATATTCAAGATGAGGTGTTAAATATTTGGTAGTTCTTTAAAACTGTATATATTCAAGACGAGTCGTCATACCTGGTAGCTGTGGGGGCCTAATCGTGTATTTGCGCCTAATCGTGTCAGCGCAAAATCGTGTAAAAGAATTGCGCCTAATAACGTGTTGCGCCTAACCTTGTAGGAAATTTGCGCTTCATGGTGGAGCTGCGCCTTATCGTGTACGAAATTTGCGCTTAATTGTGGAACTGCACCTAAACGTGTACGGAATTTGCGCCTATTTGTGTAAATGCGCCAAATCGTGTAAGGAGGCTGCGTCTAATCATGTAACTGCTCCTAATCATTTGAACCATCTTGCGCCTAATTCTGCGTTGCGCCTAACCGTGTAGAAAAAAATGCTCCTAATTGTGGAACTGCGCCTATTCGTGTGAGGAATATGCGTCTAATCGTGGAAACGCGCTTATTCGTGGAAATCAGTTTGCGCCTAATTATGCGTTGCGCCTAATCGTGTAGAAAATTTGCGTCTAACTGTGGAAATGCGCCTAATTGTGTATAGAGGCTGTGCATAAACGTGCACAACGTGGAGAGACATAAGTAGTATGTAAAAGGCGGATAAAGTCAACTTGACCTACTTTCGTCATTTTGGGGAAGATCACGTGAACAAGAAGTCAAGGTCACTATAGTTCCGGGACTTCTGGTCACGTATTCTTCCGCGGTGGTGCGGTCTGGCGATGATGCGGTCGCGGGAAATATGCCTCCGTGGATAGAAAGTAGTCCCAATACGCGGAGAGCCGGGGGAAATTCTTCGGCAATCTTCGCCAATCTTCGGGGCATTTTGGGGGAGAGAGGGGCCCCTAGTGGACCGATTGGGTGGAGTGAGGTGTCAACGTGAAGGCCTCGTCCAGGGCGATCAAGTCATGGGTGGGTGCATGTAAGTTGAGGATTTGTTCCGAAAATATAAAAAGCGGAACACGGACTTTACCCCAAAAATAGGGGGAAAACTCCTATCAACCAGGTCCAAACGGGCTAATATCGGTCTCCGGCTTATCGGTCCTGACGATCAAGTCATGGATGGATGTATGTAAAATGAGGACTCTGAAAATATAAAATGCAGAACACGGACTTTATCTCAACAACAGGAGAATGATTCGAACATTTGCATCTGTACTGGGAAATGCCTGTATGGGGTGGTCATTTGCTTTGTGGATTTTACGGTGTTGTGGGGTCTTGTTTTCTTCGTCTCACAACGTAAACACGATGGCAAGGGTCTCGGAGCTAAGCGGTGATATTTTTCGAAATATCGCGGTACCGGGTTGAAGACGAGTCGTCATACCTGCTAGCTCTTTAGTACTATGTATATTCAAGACGAGCTCAAATAATTATACGTTGAAATCCACTGATTAACTTGGTATAATACAGGAGGACGGTGAGTCCGAAAATATTAGCGAAAAGTATTTCGACCTATGTTTATTCATGTCATCGTCATGAACGATAGTTTGCAACAGGTTCCATATGTATATACATGTATATATAAAGTTTTATAGCACAATTCAAAAACAATCTGATAATCTGACTGGTTGAATATCTTTGAATGTTTCTGCAAAACTGACATATAACGAGCCTGTTGTACACTACCATTCCTGACGGTGACATATGTTAATACATTTCGAAATTTTGACATAGAAAATGCTTTTCGCTAATAGTTTCGGAGTCATCCTCCTCCTGTTTGTGTTAATGTCTTTAAACGTAATTATTCAGTTATGTTGAATTTGTCAGCTCGACACTGTCGTTCTAACTTATGGAATGTGTTTATATACAGGCTATTTATGACGTGGGCTTCTCAAACTTCTGGCATGATAATGTGATGGGGAAACGGATTAGACCTTTCAGGTAAATTTATACTCTCTTATGTGCACCAATATCAAAGTAGTAGTAGTAGAAATAGTAATAGTAGTTTACTGCGTAAACAATTATGTATGCCTCTTTTCGTCCCGTTGACAATGCGAAACATCGTCATACAATGATCAGCATTGTTAATACAGACAGATAACCATGACCACCTGATCAAAACAATTACAAAGTATCATCAATGTATCGAACAAATGCATTCACGGTGAGAACGATATTCACGGTTAGAACGACTAACCATAAGGATACACTTTTTGACCCCCGATGCTTATCCATTAACATCAGATGAGTTGAGATGATCAGATCAGATGAGCTGATCTGTCATCACAGCTCCCGGGTTAGCGTATCTAATTCCGCTTAAGCCGGTGCTAGGGGCCTTGTGGATACTTCATAGTCTCCACATAAACAGCTGCAATAACAGCGCGGCTGAGATACTAAGGCTACGTCCTGGAATCCACCGTATTCTCGGGTCTGAATGTTAGGTGCCGAGGGATGCTTTCCTGTAGCATCATATGGTTGCTTTTTAGTCACCAGACGTCGTCAATTTTTCTCACCTCTTGCATATCGCTCCAATCGACAGTCTTGGGTATGTTTTTTCAGAGTCCAAAATAATAATAGCCATGTGCGAGCAAGAAACTAAGTTTTCATACAGTTCTTGCATGCATTGTTCCTTAGAAGTTGGTTTGAATCTGATTGTTCTCTGTGATTATCATGTTTGCTTATTGTTATATATTGCGTATCAGTATATTAGTTCCGCTTTGTTTTGTATTGTTTTGCATATGTATATTATTAATCACCGTAACCAATTATGAGTAAACACATTTGCACATAAAATGAGCCGTGATGAAATTGAACTTAACAAACGACGCTTTGAAAAACTGCTGAAAGCAGTGAAACTAGTCAGCAACAAATTACCAGTTTGAGTTTGTCATGACGTTCTTCTAATGTTATATTTACCACACACAAAGGCAGTTTTACTGTAAGCGCTTAATATGAACACAATTCTTTCCATTATTTTCTCCACACGATAATTACTTGGATGGCGCTTATCATTTTTCTTGAAAATTGACAAAACATTTGCACTTTTCCAGCAGTTAGCACATTTTTTTTACCTGTAAGTTACATATTATACAGGTGTTTTACTGGACTGCAGACGGACCTGGCCACTCCATTCAACATTCTGTGGCTAATCTTATCCTGTTCTACTTCGATTTGTTGGATAATATTATAGATTTCTTCTTCTGAAGTGGAAAAGTGTCCATTCGAGTGGCTCAAAGTGGTAGAAAAGCTGCACTATCATCAAAGCGTTTATTGTATCAGAATTAGTGAAGCACGTGTCATATTCCACGGTACTATTCAGATGGTTCCGTGATGATATGTCTGAAGTTGATGTGCCATTAATGGAGGGTATCAATAATTTCCAATAAAATTTGGGCTCATTTGTTTTGGATGTTTCGAGTGTTTTTTCCTAATTTGTTGAAGTAATTCAGCTAAGCGTATTTATTCATATTACTAACTTTATTTCTCAGGTTTGTATTTATTCCATTCAGTTAATTTCGTAGATCTTACGGTCACTTTCTTCAATTTATCACGTTTCCCATTTTCTTTACGTAAGGAGTTATCCTTTGGTCTCATTGTTACAAGTTTGTTGGAAATACAGTTGCTGGCAATTTTCGAAAAAGAATACCGTAAATCTTGCATTGGCATATCAATACTGTACATCTTCCAAACAATTATTCTCAGCCAATTTCAGCCAGCCAAAAATTAATTAAATCTACAATTGGTATAAATCGAGATGTCATACATAATCATAACGGCACAGCTGGCTTATGCAAAAGTGACAAGCGAAAATAACAGGAAAACCCAGCAGCTTCAAATGCAACACCAACAGGTACGGTCGACTTGAACTTCTGTTACATCTACATGAATGCCCATGAAGATTTTAATGTAGCTATTTTGTTTTCAGTTTCAACCCCGACCCCACTGTAAGGACATCGTTCTGGAGCTGTTTTATTGGAAACACAGTTAGTTGGTTCACATATGCTTTCCAACAACAGTCTGCCCAACGAATAGTATCCGTGCCACACCAAAAGCAGGCCAGAAAGTAGGTAACACAAACGATCGTGTGGCAAGACGCTTTAATCATCAAATTTTCTACAAGTGCCCATACTGGATTATACACGTAACTGAGCAGCAATCCCACCTGCATCTTCGCGAGCCAGTGTATCAATCGATAGGTTACGATCGGTACACTGGCTTGGTTAGTTACCGATAGCAGTTCTGGATATAAATAGCTCGAGGGATTTCCATTAAGCCGAACCAGCCAGTAAGCGCGCTGAAGCAGCTCACCAGGCCAATCCGCAGCTATAGGTTTGAGATTTGACCGGTTTGAATTTCATCGCCGGCCGGACTACCTTTGAAGTTAGGCTGAAATCGACATCGGGTGTCGAAGCGAAACCCGCAGGCTTCCGACACCGACGCGCTGATTCAAAACAATCGCTGGGGATGAAATGTGCGAGATTGTGTAATAAGCGCAACGACTCGAGAACTCATCCGAATCGCCAAAAAGGTCCAGGTATCCCAGCTGTTACAACAGCTAGATCTTTCCCGGATATTAATTAGAGAACGATTGAACCAATCGACTTTAGACTTGGAGAGTAGCTTGACATCGGTGAGACGACAACTGGGATTGCTTCTCGGTTATCTGCGTAATCCAAAATGCCCACCGTCAGCCATTTACACATTTATTGAACCGATCAACTTCAAACTTGGAGAGTGCCTTGAAATTGGTGACGGCTGAGATTGCTTTTCAGTTACCTGCGTAATCCAAGATGGCCACCATCAGCCGCGTTGCATTGTCAGTAGTTGGATCATTATACATTTCTTTTCCGACAAATAACTCAAGAACTATTGAATCGATCGACTTCAAACTTGGGGAGTGTTTTGGAATCGATGAGAGGACGATTGGGATTGCTTTTCAGTTAACTGTGTAATCTAAGATGACCGCCAGCCATCTTGGATTTTCAGCGGTTGGATCTTGTCCGGTCAATAACTCGAAAACGATTGAACTGATCGACTTCATCCTAGAGTGTGGCTTCACATTGTTGAAGGGACGGTTAGGAACGCTTTTCAGTTACCTGTACAATCCGAGATGGCCGCTATCAGTCATCTTGCGTTGTCAGCAGTTTGATCCTTACACATTTTTTGTCCGACCAATAACTCGCGAACTATTGATTCAATCGACTCTGACCTTAAGAGTGTCTTGCCATTGGTGACGGAACGATTGAGATTGTTTTTCAGTTACATGTTTAATCTGCCAGCCATCTTGAACCGATCGACTTGTGGAATGTATGGTTCATCTCCATTTTCAAAGTCATACGCTTAATGAATAATATGGGATATCATCGCCAGAAAAATCGACCATAGATGTCCACCTTCCACACAGCAGCAGCACCAGTTCTGGTTGATGCAATCAACTGGTGTTGACATGCGTTTGTGTGATACGTCCATAAAGCAACCCTAGTCGAAAGACGTGCATTATCGACGTCTAGAATCATGTATGACTCGAAGAGACCGAGGCGACGGTCGTTGCAGATATTGAGAGCGTACCGGCTGCTTCTGAGATTAAACGCAACATTGAAAGTGTGATGGTGAGTAATGCCGCCGTATTGACAAGAAGTAATATGACCCCACAGGTAAATATACTGACTGCATGTTTCTAAAAAACATTAGAAGAACCAACAGTGATCCCTGTGATGATTTGTATCCCAGCCACGCTTTTATTGTAGCTTTTCATGAGGGTATCGTTCATGATATGACCGCAAGAACCCTAGTCCCAGCTTGATCGGAATTACACTGTAAAAATTGGCGACATGTTTAACGTCTCAAAATGAAACATGATTTTGTCCCAACTTTTCGGACATGTGAGTACGTACATATTTTATTTAGAAGCGGCTTCATGTTTCAATTTGAAACACGTGTCATCCTCATATGTGTTAATGGTGTCTCAATATGGACATGACGTCGTTAAACATGTGTCCGTTTGAAACATGTGACATCCTGCACAATGAAACATGTGTTGTATGTACATCTCTCAATCTGAAACATGTTACAGCCGACTACATGTTTCAAAATGAAACGTCTAATCCCAAACATGACTTTGTCCCAACTTTTGGGACATGTCGTAACCGAAACGTGTCCGAGCATGTCTCAAACTTGGAAGCTATTCAAAATCTCCCATTACATGTTTCATCAGATGGCCAGATCGCCTGTGAAAGAACACAGAAATACACGAATCGTTTATTAAATTCAGCTTGCATCAGTTTTTATCTTCTTATCTTCGATGGAAAGTCCAACTCGGGTGTAAACCAACAATAACGATAGGCTACAGACATGAACATATACAATAGACAAGCTTGCTCCTCAGATTAACAATGAATGTGATTATTCCAGACAGATATATGTTCGGTACATCATAATTCCTGATGTGAACCCATTTATCATGGCGTGCAAATTGTTTATGACAATAATATGCTCATGTTTTGGTGAACTAGATCACATTCACAGATTTACACCAAATGGTACATTTACATTCAGATATTAACCAAAATAATAATTTACTCAAGTTGCCACATCGGTCTGTTGACATGACACAGCCTAATCCAGTGCACAGGAAGCAGCTCTCAACAGGGGTACTATATTGCATACAGATATCGACCATACTTGCTGACTTAGATACATGAATGTCTGTAACTTGAAAATGATTATATATATCATTTATTCATCTGCTCGCGGTAAATATCTCCGAGTAAGAGTCGTTGAAATTTCATTCCGTTTCGAGAAATGGAATACGGATCTCAGATGATTGTTAAGATAACGGAGTCCTGGACTCGTCTCGAGTTGTCACAACAGTGGTCACAGTCAGGGAGGAAGGAGGAAAATTGTTTTATACACCAACACTATTCAATTTTTTCATAAAGATAAAAAATAATATCCCCTCTCTCCTCCTGGTTTCATCTTCGCATATCCAAGTCGAACACCACACGTGTTGCCTTGGCTGAACATATAAACACAATATCTGAGCAGAATATGAGTTTGATGATGTCATAGCTCTATAAATATTCCGTGATCCATATAAGGAGGAGTGCAATGTATGACCTTTTTAAAATTCAATTTTGATTGACTATTCGAAAGACATTAACATCAATACAACCGCCAATTGCCATATTTCGAAATCTCACAGGCTGACATCAAAGAAAATCCTCGCTGCACTGTGTTGGCAAGCTCCTATCCTGATTGGCTATATGACATCACGTGCATTTCCTAGTTTTTACCAATTTACTCTATTCAATAGGTCAAGGTAAATGACGAAAAATTAGTGTAGTATTTAATTTGAAATGTGAAGATGCCTGCATGGTTTGGTGTCATTTGTGTCATACAATGGCCGAATCCTGCGCAAGACTGTAATCGTTAGCAGAGCAATCGTATTGTCCAGAAAATATCCTGATGCGCTACACTCATTTAAAATACTGGATGTAGCTCTGGTCACACAAAGAACACAGCTGTTGTTTCTTCCAACGCGAGCTCTCAATGATGCCCCATCAATGCCACTCTTTTTTTATAGCGACACACCTGTGTATCTTTTTGGTATGAATCATTGGCAAATTTAAAGTGGCGATCATGTGGGGTACCAGAAAAGTGGTGTTTTACCTTTTTCTTCGAGATTTGTTTGTTTGTTTTTTTTTTGGATAAAAGAGTGCATGAGCTATATTATTTCACATCAGATAATTCTTCCTTAATGTACTATGTAGTTTACTTCGGAGAACCTGGCACAAATAAACAAAATGGAAAATCTGACTGAAAAATCTACCAAAACGTCATATTGAGAATATGACGTAACTGTCATATTATAAGGATTAAATTTTTTTGATTTTTGCACTTTCCCAAGATATATTTTGGGGGCTTTTAGAATCAATTAGTCAAAAAACATTCAGTGGGGAGGATGCGTCTCTTCCCAGGCCTTGGCAGGCCTCAAACAGTCAAATACCCTGGGCCTGGAAGAGTTATATCACGATTAAAGTAATCCAGTTAAATTGGTCGGTCTGTTTATTCCCAATACCGACAGATCAATTCACGATCGCTAAAGACCAGAAATAAATGTTTGGAAGCCAGTGCTTCTATGCACCAGACAACATTATCCGTATTTTATACTGTGTTCCATGAGACATGCGACTCGGTTGTACGTGTTTCGGCTTTGATGTTTCAAACAGCTATTCGGGTCATTATAGTGAAACAGCAACGCGATTGAAACATGTCACAACCCTCAAATACCTGTGTTCTCACGTCTTTGAGACATGTTTCCATGGGAAAACAGGGTGAAAAATGTAGCATTATGAAGCATCTCACATGTTACCCATCTCAAAATGAAACGTTAAACATGTAACCACTTTTTG
The DNA here is from genome assembly GCA_036873755.1 of Hanleya hanleyi. NCBI lineage: Eukaryota > Metazoa > Mollusca > Polyplacophora > Lepidopleurida > Hanleyidae > Hanleya > Hanleya hanleyi. Next base: position 8,767 of record JAVTVY010049178.1, read on the forward strand.
CAGTGTAGATACCGACACAGACACAGCAACACAGTTCACCAATTACCAATATACGAGTTGTCAGAGCATTTCCATCACTGCTCTCAAGATTTGTATCTAATACCGCTTATGCCGGTGTCAGGGGCCGTGTGGTCATGTCATCCAAGTTGCCACATGAACAGGTACAATAAAAACGTATCTGACATACAACTCATATCAAGAATCATTAGATTCTTGGTATGTGCTTTAGAATAGGTTAACCAGAAGACTATATACTGTGAAGCCATGTGACTCTGTCAGTATGTCGGCACCTCTTCCCACTTCCCTTATATGTGTTGTAATTAGATACAAATATCTCAGGGCAATGGCCCTATCAAGTGGAAATCATGTTGGAAATTGATGAAATATGTGACCGTCAGATAAAATAAATGACCTAAATAGAGAGGATATATTGAATGCATGTTCGCATTCAGAACAATTACATGTGAGTCTCGAGGCCGACCAAGCGCTCAACCGACTGACACTGTCCATACCCACTGACAGGGAGGCTGAAAGCCCGGTCAATAATCAGGTTACGTCCCAGGTAAGCCTAGTGGAGAAAAAGAGACCCCACCTTTTGGGGTCGTATTATGACAGCGGCCATTGCTGCCCACGTTGCCTCTAGCGGGGCAGTCGTACTTGCACACGTGCCTCCATATCAAAAACACAGCCATGTCGGTTAAGGATAGTTCCCATGGCCCAAAATCAAGTAGCCTACGCCATGAAATCACGTGACTTTAGGCCATGAAATCACGTGACTTCATGAAATCACGTGACTGAATGCTCTTAAGCGTAATTATGTCTAATTAGGATGCAAATTTGCGCTAATTAGCGTTGAATCAGTATTACTGGTTACGGGTTAGGGTTAGGTTTAGGGTTTTGGGGTTAAGTTTGTGTTAGGTATATAAAGAAAAATCCAACGGTTGCTTTCAGCTGCTTCCGTGGCTCAGGGGTAAGATGCCTGACTGTGGAGCAAAGAATGGCGGGTTCGATCCCCGTCGGTGCCAGTTCGTTATTTTCGGACAGGTTTTTTCTAGCTCGTAAATTGTTGGACGGGTAAATACAGTGCCCCAACAACATGTAGAAATTGCTGGAAAAATTCTAAGTCCAAGAAATAACAATTAACAGGCCACTTCATTGTGGGCCGTGGGAACTATCCTCGACCAACGGGCATTGCGGGCGTTACCGCGTTTATAAGGCGGCGGCTATCTATCATTATTAACCCTCAAACTGGCATAAACCAGTTCAAATCTGGATGTGTTTAGTCCCAGTTTCTAAATTCCTATGACAGCAGTTGTTGACACAAAGATCTCCCTTACCTTAAGACAAGAGCTTCAAGATAAGAGCATGTATTCACAACTCACGCCGAATTATACTCAAATGGCATTTCTATATTACTATCCAAGTGCTCGATGACGTCACGTCTAATACACGGAGAGTATATTACTGCCCAGACACAGGCCTACACAGAGAAGACCCGGCGTTATATGATCGACTGACGTAATCATTCAGTCACTCACTCAGTTGGTTGGTTGTTTGAAGTTTAACGTCGCACCTAACCTTACTGGTCACACAGCGACGATGATCCAAACAAACATACCTTAACCCTGACAAATACCTAACCAAGTCAACAAGAAAATTTGAATTTGAATTTTGAAAATTAGGCTCTAAGACACTGATCACAATGGATCCTCAGAGAGCCCAATCTGTTTGGTACTTTAATCTACCTCCTATGCCAGATAAACATGGTATGGTAAACCATGCTGCCCTAAGCTGGAGGGCTTATACTGAGGACGATTGTACACAACGAGAGCTCACTCACCCTCCTATTCCCATCCTATAGCGCATAGAGGTCTCTGTGGGCTCCTATCTTCCAGTGCGCATCTAACTTTATCTGCGGTTTCTCTACCACTGATGACGCCACTATTGAAACATGTCTCTCCGTCCGTTCTTTTTGCACGGTGTGCGAGCTTCAAGCGGATTAGCTCACATGTCTAAACTCGCTCAAACCATCCCTGCCTACACGTACCACACAAGTATGTAGCTTTCATATTCCGTATTCGAGGCCGACATACCCGTGGTTTTACATGCACTCCGTTTGAGCATGAGAGATGTTTACCTTTGAGTACAGATGGAGCCCTACATCCGCGCCACCGTCAAGGAGAATTCCCTGACACGATCCTACAGCCATTTTGTGTTTTTCTTTTGCGAGAGAAGAAGTTGATAACTCCGGGTACGAAAGCTCGAAAATCGGACCGCATTGATAACAGCCCCCCAAAGAGCCTTATAACACGGTAACAGACATAAGTTTATGTTTATTACATATATTAAGAGGTATCATACCTACTGGGTCAGTTGTATGTATATCATATATGTCCCCACAACTCGTCGGCCACACTACACACACACCCACTTTGATGACTTGTGGGACTTTCCCTGACCAGTCCAGACTATCTCGCCATCCTACAACACACTAATGGCGTATTGGAATTCCACAAAATTAGACCTGCCCAGGAACGTCCGATTGACATCACGGTAATCCTCCAAAGACGGCCAGACCAGCCATTTTGTATTTTTACATTCTACGATAGGAGATTATGGTAAAGGTTACAGGTGTATATCATATTGTAATAACAAAGGGTATTGTTCGTTAATAGTGAATATTGGTATAGGTCCAACGAACTTTTCATTGATCATGTTGATGTGAATTGGGCATTCTAATCATTATTGCCTTCTTTCTCGATTTCAGCGTCTTGCTTCTCAGTGTAGTTGGTTTCTATATCCTTGGCTTTCCAGCTGCTCTCATCGGTCTATCAGCTTATTCATTTTACACACAAAAACGGTGTGATCCATTTCAGGAGGGCGTAATCCAGAACGCTAATGAGGTAAAACTGTCAAGCAATGCATGTGGCTTGTATATCTAGGATGCGAAGCAGACCCAATTATCATATTTGATAAATCACTGAGCCGCCCTCAGAAACTTTCGAACTTCGTTGGAAGAGATTTACATTGTATGGTTGGTGATGTGATGGTTAGCGTGCTGGACTTAGAACAAGGTCGCCCGCATATGGGTTCATACGGCCCCTAGCCCCAGGTGAAGCGGAATTAGACACAAGTTACGAAACGTCACGCCATAGATCGTGCACGCTACGCTCGTATTTTGCTATCAGCATGCGATATGTATCGCCAAATTTGAGAAACTTTTAGTGGATGCGTTTGGTGGCATAACGCTGTTTTATAAGTTTCTGCAGTGATGTTTTGGGCTAGTTGTTTTAGTACAGTTATACTATATACCATTGTATTATTATAATCAATCGTTCTTTTCTGTTTCAGATTGTCCCGTATTTTGTTATGGAGCTCTTTCACAATATTCCAGGACTTCCAGGGTTGTTTTTGGCGGCTTTGTTTAGTGCGTCTTTCAGGTTGGTACTGTGCAAACGAGGCTGCAACGCTTATAATTTTTATCAGTTAATGATGAACTGTCTATATTCGCCGACAGATTTTTTTTTCAAATTGCATAAAACTCTTTGCTAAATTTTGTCAGGATATTCCTAAACTATCTTATATTTAGTAAGAGTTCTTTAAAGGTTCAAGGATCGCTTTGGGAGTTCATGGACTAAAGTTGTGAACTACTGATGATTACTCATGATGGTTCATTGATAGCTCATGAATGTCTATCAGCTGATCATGATGCAGTTCAGTTTAGCTAATAATAATAATAATAATAATATTAATACGTTTATTATAAACTCAAGGATCATATTGAGACTACAGATAAGGAAGGATAAGAAAGTGAAAATCTCCCATAATAATGCTTATTTAAGTATATTTTAATGGTTATTTAACGAATGGTAAGCTCGACATTTTCAACAATATGGATATTATTTCAAATACCCAAGAAAAATGATGTTGTGTGAATTTGGAAAAGATGGACAGCTTTCAAAGTAAATCATAAAATCATCATAAAACCTGGACAGAGTATTGCCAGAAGAAATATATCTGACCTCTTAACTCTGCAGAATGTTAGTTGTTGTTGTTGTTGTTGGCGATTGAAGCACAACTTAGAAAATCCTGTCGTTCACGTTTTTGTTGGCTTCCGGAGAGTAACCACTCACCTACATGTGACGGAAAGTAAGTTCATTCAGGATCATCTAGATTTTCAATCAAATTCGTTCAAATTGGAAATTTCCTGTTGTGTCTGTTGGCAATAAGAAATTGACAGGGGGCAGCACTCTGTTTTTCATTCTAACGGCATATGTGTAAGGGAGATAAACCTTGACAGTTAATAACCATTAAATGGAAGCAATATCCTTGTATTTTATTATGGGGCCAAAAGTACACTTTTGGAGGGCATTAAGCTAAAAATAATCGAGAATTCTTCCTTCTTGAAATTAGAAGGAAATTAAATCACAATTTTCCATCAACCGAACGCATGGCACGATCATACGTAGAAACTTTTGCTCGTAGCCATGCGGTAACGGGTGCTATCTGTGTGTAATAGGGCGTTTCCCAAATGGTCACATCCGACTGGTCCCGTTACATCCGACATCGGTGCAATCACATTCATACAACGAAGACACACCTCCAGAAAGCGATCGATTGAAACGATCCCATGGTGGGCCTCGAAGTGCCCCCATCACAAAATAAAAAGCATATCATTTTCCTGTGGTCTGTCGCCGATTTTATTTTGTTTTGAAATATGTTAGGCCGTTTAACAAAGAAGCATGCTCCACTAGAGTCAGAAATAAAATAGCTAATTCGCACAACTTCGATTTGGTCTCGCGTAGACTCCCCCAGACTTGCGCCTCGTGAAACTGACATCTCTGCACGTCTGAGAAATATTAGACTCGTACCTAGCCCCCAACTCACACGCACCGTTGGGGTCTAGTAAGCGACAGGCATTTTGTATTCTCTGATTGGCTGAATTACCGGTCTAAATCTAGACCGGTAAATAGACCAATGTCAATATGTGTTGTTGTTGTTCGTGTGTATCTAGTGACCATGCAGTACTCGTCTATGGTGCGATAAAGGGCCTTGAGCGCTACGGCCACCAATCCACCAAGTATTATATAGATCCTTTGTAAGATTTGATGAGCGATGAGCGATTATGGTATGTTTCCTAAATAAAGCCCTCGCTTCTACGACTACCACGACGTCCAAACAAGCATGGAGGAGCATGGTGGGTGGAGAATACCATGGGCCAATCACTGTGCAGTGCTGATTTAAAATGCCTGTCGATAACTAGTCTCCATAGAGCGATAGCGAATTGGAGCTGGGTACGAGTCTAGAGAAATATTTGAATACAGCTAATTTCATTGGCTCGTTTAAATGGGGCCGATATTTGACCTCATGCTTTGGGAACAACTTTCGAACTCGATTATCTCCCCCCCTCTTGATAGATGCCGCCGTGTGAAATACATGCCGAATCACAGCGGTAATCTAAGGGTAGTGTTAAGTGAAACGTGAAATGCCCTTAGCAAGCTAAGATGCAATTTTCAGATAAAAATAATGACTGTTTAGACCGTTTAAAACAGCAGTGCAATTTGATGACGATTTAACGGCTTGAAACTATTACATTTCATTTTTAATGTCTTAACATGTTGACCCATTAAAGGATGAACATAACACTTTAATGATATGATTAATGGCTTTAGTCAAATTTCATGAGCATTTAATGCTCCCTGCTTGCAATAGCGATATAGTATTGGATATTTCTCGAATTGAACATCCACATCCCGTGATTTTCTTTCACCAAGTCGTGAGATGAACATACTACAAATCTTGATGTCCGTATATTCAGATAATATTATACAGTAATAAATACACTCATTCTGGTCTCAGGTTTTATTGAAAATTGGAATATTATTGATTTGTTAAACCTTTTTTTTATTCAGCACACTATCATCGGGATTAAACAGTATGAGTGCCCTGACGCTGAAAGATTTCATTCTACCGCTGAAACCATCATTATCGGATGCACACGAGACACTAGTGGCAAAAGTGGTTGGTAAGTGAAGTTGATGGGGGCTTATTTATTTCCACAGACGACGGTTGTCTAGGGCTACTGCATGTCGAGTCTGATGCATATAATGTCACGTGTTATGGGCAATCAATCGCAGTTTTATCCCTGAAGACACATAGATATTTATGTGCCTGTTGATCGATCCTATAAATCGTCTGACATGGATGTCAGCTTTCGTGAAATCTTTCAACACACGTTGAGTCAACTCAATCAGGTGCAAAGACTTCCCAATCTTCCGTATTCAACATTGAAAGAATAAAATCTCTGCTATTTTAACACTACCTTACCTGGGTGGGGGGGGGGGACTTTTTGCGCTATCTCCGGAACAACAAAACATAGAGAGCTGAAACTCCGTGACTTTATAGCTTATCATATTGGGGTCATTTTGAGCCTATTGGCATAACACCCCGAGCAGAGGATCATGAGAAAATTCAAGATGGCGGCCACGTGGGGTCCCAGAAAAGTGATGTTATTGTCATATTTCTTCAAATTTTCTGCTTTCCCGCAATGAAGAGCGGGCAAAAGCTATTTTATTTCACATCACATTAATATTTACTAAGTTATCATGTAGCTTTGCGGAGAAATTGCATAAATAAAAAAATCGAAAAAATCTGTCTGAAAAATCGACCAAAAAATGCCGTTTTTGAAAATGACGTCACTATGAAGTCATCATGACAGCCAACTTGGATTTATTTACATTTTCTGGTAGCTTGACCCAAGGGTATAGTGTGGTAAGTTTCAGCTCCCTAGCTCCAGGAGTAAGACAAATAATTAGGGGGGTCATTTCGCCCCTCCCCCCCTCCCCATACAGGTCACAACAGGTCCCCCAAAACCCAGGCCAGTTAAGGTTAAACATTCTGATGGTGTCATCGTTAACATTTTAGGAGAACACTGAACGCGGACGTAAACTTATGCCAGCAAGACATCAAGGATTTCATGTCATGACATTTGTGTGGTTAAATCCATATCATCGACTAACATTCTAGGCAATCGTTTTCTAGCTAGGGTATGAATAATCTCAAACTCACTTTGATTATTTGGGCACCGTACAGGTCTTAACCCTATCTGGCCTGGGCGATTTGGGGTGTGTCGCAGCCTGGGGGGGGGGGGGGCGGAAGTGCCCCCCCCCCCTATATATGTTCTCTACCACTAAGGCTAGAGTGCTGAAACTTACCACACAGTATCTTGGGTTCAAGCTCTACCGGAAAATGTAAAAAAATTCAAGATGACGTCACAGTGACGTAATCCTCTCGGAAGCCATTTGTCGGCCTTTTTGGGGTCGATTTTTTGAAATTTCCATTTTTCAGATTTTTCTCTCGAAAAAAATCTTATAAAATAGAGAATAATTAGTTTTGCATCAATAATATACTTTGAAGGCCTTTTCGCGGATACCACATGGCCGCAATTTTGAATTTACCCATGATCCTCTACCCGGGGGTATATGAAAATAGACTCAAAATGACCCCAATAAGATAAGCTTAAAAGTCACCAAGTTTCAGCCTCCTCGGTTTTGTCGTTTCGGAGCAGCAGAGAAAAGTTCACTAGGGGGCACTTTCCGCCCCCCCCTCCCAGGCCAGGTAGGGTTAACCACGTACAAGTAGCGTTTGACCTGCCCATATTTTCAAAAGGAATGGAACGAGCCTAACGAAACGTGAAGCCTAATAGTCTGAACTAACTTCAGGATCAGATGGATTAGCGCGACCTCCACATTCCAGAAACCAGCAGGAGCGTTTGTAACAACTACCACAGTTGTCGCAACTGGGACAATTGCATTAGTGTCACACTTCTGGCATTAACTGGTGCCTCCGCATGCAGTCAACCACTAATGACACAATTGCGACACTATATATACATATATCTGTCATAGTTATGATCAATCTGAAGTTCCCAAAACTGTTTTTATTGTCTGGATCGCACCGCGTAGCGGTGTCGACCAGACTATTTTGCCACTCACGAAATATCTGAAAATGTGTACGTGCACTATATCACAATGACCCTGCCTTGACCTGTAACAATCCGCCAGTGACTTGCACTTTTGTTTGTGTCATATTAGGGTATCAACCAGAAAATGAAAAAAAAAATAGTCGTAATCGTTTCATGTTAACTAGAAATAAAACCAAATCTGAGTTTGAGAGTATTTCATATTCATTTCTTCACCCAGGGATTGCTTGAATCCGTGGACTATTTTTTTGTCTGGTTCCGCACAATCGGCTGAACCCGGTTCTCAGTGCCCACTATGAGCTTACGTTGCAACAGCAACAATTGGGCTGCCAGCGATGTACTGTCACCACTGACTGTTGTAAATGTAAATTGATGCCCTTGTAACATGGTAAACTGCCCGCCTCGTGGTGTTTGTTGTCTCTGTGGTTTTGCGTGTGCCTGTACGTCCCCAAGAACGCCTGGTGTATATAGTTCGTAATTTGTTTGTTGACAACGATAGCGTTGGAGAGACAATTTTTGCGAAAATCCCTGTTGTTGTTGCTGCACGATCATTGCGTATTCGCCGAGCAGACGTTGCAATAAATGAATTCTCGTTCCGCTCTCACTGGGCAGGTTCCGCTTCTGGGATTATGAAGACCCTAGTTTTCAACATTCGTAGTCGCGTCCTTTCCCGTGAAGTCGGCGTTCGTTTACTATTTTAATGTGTACGCATACTGCATGGGATATATTTCTAGAGGACATATGTGTCGAAGCAACAACAATAGTATTTACATTTTTCTCGTCTTGTGAACTTGACCGGATCCTGTCCAGTGCATTGTATTCTGGGGTAGCTAAATAATATATAGCCCTCACGAGTATGACTCCGAGGGCTATAGGTCGGCCCCAGTCACCTCCAGCGAGGGTTTAGATATTTTATTTAATCTCTATCCCCTCCTGCGCACTATTTTAAAATCTTGCGCACTATTGTGATATAGTAACGCATATACCTCCGTCTGAATTTTCCAGTCGACAACATCCACTTTATTCTCGCCATGTTCAATTGCAAACGGCCCAGCACACATATACCGTGAGGTCACCAACATGGCGCGTAGAGAGTTGAAGTTTTCGACTGGAAAATTCAGACGGCGATATATACGTCGCTATTAAAATAGTGCACAGGAGGGGATAGAGATTAGATGTACGGCAGTTTCAGAGGTGGGTGATTCGTCATAAAATTAGCTAAAATCCTCGCTGGAGGTGACTGGGGCCGACCTATAGCCCTCATACTCGTGAGGGCTATATATTATTTGGGTGCAGGACACTTCCCCCCAAACCATTTCCCCCCAGTTACTCCCCCCCCCAAAACCATTTCCCCCCTAAAATTCTGAGTCACTTCCCCCCAGTTTTGCCCTTCCCCAAATTATTATATTCTATGGTACACAAATGCATACTCGGCATTACTTGTCAAATAATATGCACCTTCAATTCACAGCAAGGCAGCAATCAGAGATTGCTCAATTGTATGCCCCCCATTCCGCTTTAATCTGACACTGCCCCGCCATTGTGCTGTTCTGTATTGGTCTGTGGAGACCTAATTTGGATAATTATAAAAATTCTGTTTCAGTCACTTTTTCCGGCATGCCTCACATAATACATATTCCAAGTATTGACCAACAAGTAACAATACAATGTTTTGATTCAAGATGGTCGCCCGGGTGCTTTCGCCAAATCCAAAAATGTGACCTGGTTATGAGATCTACATTCCATTTTCCCAGTCCAAACCTGGACAAATAAATATATCCCATTCACTTAGGTTTGATGACCAAAGGGTCATAACTCTAGAAAATATAACCGAAAGCAGAGAAACGTCACGCTGCACAACTATGGGGCATTGACCACATATCATGCAAATTCCATACTTGTCCATACAATATTAACCGAGATACAGCCCGGACAAGTCCCAACTCACACAGATTTCAAGAACAAAAGGGCCATAACTCTTGAAAATATACGCGAAACGCGGAGAAACTTCACGCTGCACATCCACAGGGCAGTGACCACATATCCTACAAATTCCATACTTGTCCATACAATATTAACTGAGATCCAGCCCGGACAAGTCCCAATTCGCAAAGACTTGATGAACAAAGGGCCATAACTCTTGAAAATATTCGCGAAACGCGGAGAAACTTCACGCTGCACAACTACAGGGCACTGATCACATACCCTGCAAATTTCATAATTGTTCATACAATATTAACTAAGATCCAGCCCGGACAAGTCCCAATTCACAGAGATTTCAGGAACAAAGGGCTATAACTCTTGAAAATATAAGCGAAACGGGGAGAAACTTTACGCTGCACAACTGTGGGGCACTGACCACATATCATGCAAATCTCATACTTGTCCACACAATATTAACCAAGATCCAGCCCGGACAAGTCCCATTCACAGAGATTTCAGAAAAAGGGCCATAACTCTTGAAAATTATACCGGAACTCGAAAAAAAACTCTACGCTGCACAACTACGAGGCACTGGCCACATTCCATGCAAGTTTCAATCCTGTTCATCAAATATTAACCGAGATATCGCGCGGACAAGAAATTCGGACGGACAGACGGATGGACAGACGGACGGACAGACGGACGGACAAAGCGATCGCTATATGCCCCCCCTCTAATTAGAGGGGGGGCATAATTAAAGGAGATATATGTATAGGGCTTACAATAACACCCCACATTTGCATCAGTATCACCTCATGCAAGATAATGAATAACCTACAATAACATGAACCCACGATGAATCAGATTGAAACTAGTCAATATAAAATTTTATTACATGTAAATGTATAATTTAACCATTTGTGTAATATTATAACGAACAAAGTTCGGGACTGCGAAGCGGTCCCGAACGGAGTTCGTTAAATAGGTAACATACATGCATTACATGAGACAAAATACAGATACAGAACCTAATCACAAACCCAGTGCAAATCCATGTAAAGACAGACAATCACCGAAGTCTATCATGTTCAGATTTCATCGGTTGCGTGGGCGTTTTTTGCGGGGGCTGCCATGTTGGATTTGAGGCAGGTGGGTAATAGCGAAAATTAGAACAGTATCGAAATTTAATCTAATAACATTTGCTATAGATTTGAAACAAAAAAAAAGATAAATATGCTTATAAATTGAAGGATGAATTCCCTTCCGACTGATAGAATATTTGGCGAAAACGCCCGAGTGTCGTCTGCACTTCGACAACGCCCGCACGCAATTTATGTCTGCAGAGTGCGGTCAGGCCTCTTTTTTTCGCGAAAATGGCACTTTACATCAGTGCAGAAATTTCATAAAGTTTAGTCCTACGGCAAGAAAAAGTTGTATAACATGTCCATCTATAACAAGCTTATTTATTAGGCTTTGAAGATCTGATGTTTCGTGAAGAGATAATCGGTTGTTCATTTAAAAAATAAACATTTGCCACGGAGTGGTGACTGCTTACGCTGTGGCAAAATCAAGCCATTCAAGTTCTTTCGCTGACGTCCGCGTGATAAATTAGGTCATCCAAAGTTCGCAAAAAGGATTTTAATTATAACAGGCAAGAAATCATTTTCAAGTAAACGGTGACACTGCGATTGTCTGAACCGCCAGATATCATCCATTCACTTCAGATTATGGCCTAGATCTAGACATTAATAGGTACGGACAACCAAGTTGCAAGTGTAAAGTTCATAAAACAAACACATTCATCAAGCTATAGTTTATTGCAGATTTTATTGTGTTTAGACCCGTACAATTCTGAGATGTCAATTCATGAATAGCTTTGAAGCCCAACAGCAAAATTTTACCAGGAACTCAAACAACTGATAAAACGAAATTTTAGAAAGTCACATTCCTCATATTTATACACCATTAACTTATATCCTTGGATTGTACATAGCGGTGCAAAAACATTTCCCAGTGTGGACATAAATTTCTCTCTGGACATTTTTCGATATTTCCTCCGGTGGACATGCATTTCCCCCTTCCTATATATTTTTGTATTATGACTTCGTACAAATGTTTAACAAAATTGAAATATTGACAAAAACAAATTTGGGGCATTTCTCTATTATTATTCATTATTTTCTATAATTCGGCATGATAAAACAATAGCTACCGGTAGTATACATACTATACGTTCAATTACGTAGTCATAAATATTTTGAGCCATACAATAGAATAGAATAGATGTTTATTTGCTAGTTAGCACCTACATGAATGGAAAAAAAAGCACCTACATGAGGCGAACAATCAATAATGTAACATACATGTGACATATGTTTATGCTATGTTTATTAAAAGCTACTACATTGATATTCTGTTTGATACACTGACGTCACTGGGGGTTTCTCTCCCCTGAAGAGTGGTCCAGTTCTAATTTCAACACTTTTTTGAACAGAATCTTTCACTTCCCCAAGTTGTAGAAATTCATCTCAAATCTCCTGTTGAGTGGGTGGCGACGGCGCTGTAATTGACAGAACAGCTTGTTTGGGGCCTCTACCGCCAATGTATCTAAGATAATTGATACATAGTAAATATTTATGTTCTTATATCATTCAGTCAGGTTCCACACAGAACCTTGAAAATAACAAACTGAACAATAGCTTCCAACTAGTACAGAAATTAAGTAACAAACTTGCCGATTGAACTAATTATTTGAATTGTAAAAACAATGTGAATATTATCATATTCTCCACAAAATATCACCCAGTAATGTCTGAATGTCCACAAAGGGAAATGTTTGAAGGAGGAAATATCTAAAGAAATGTCTACAGGGGTAAATGTCCCGAGGGTGGAATGTCCTGGCTTCATAAACTATCAATCACCATTATGTCTTGTTTTTCATTTGTTTACAATAATTTGATTATATATAACTATTGTATAAACATCGCAATATTTCTGTCCATTTTTAGTAATATCTCTCTTCGAATAGTTTGGCATTCTTAATTTTTCATTCAAGGATAAAATTAAAATAATTCTATCAGTTTAATTCCTTAAATTTGATTTATATTGAAGAAGCATCCCAATATTTTGTGCTTTATATATTTGATCACCATACTTATCCCAGATCCGATCCATAGTATCAATTCTTATCGAATGTGTTTGATTATACTGAAAATAATTCATATTTTCGGGACCTTGAAATGTGTGGAGCATATTGGAAGTCTGCTTTGTCAGATAAAGAACAATACGGTTCCCGATTGATCAAATATTCAATGCATCATCCACAACCACAGCAATTCGGGAACTTTTGGGTTGCCAGTATTTCATCAGAAATCACCAAGCCACAAGCGACCAGGAAAATGAAAAGAACTCTCACTAGGCTGTGCCTATGTTTTCTAAGCTCCCGTAATATAACAGTGACTATAAGACCTACATGGTTTGCGAAAAAAATAAAAAAATGATACGAAAAAGGCAAAGTCAGAAGCGAACAAAAGAAGTATACTTCGTTCGTTTCTAGGCTTTGCCTATTTCATATTAGCTTTTTAGCAATAAAATGTTCTCTTCAATACAAAAGGAGGCAAGTTTTTGATCTAGAAAATCTTCTCAGAGTTGTTCCCCCTATATTGAGGCCAGCCATCCAGACAGCATGATGATCCATGACCTATACAGTCTAGAAATGATCTGGCAGTGTTTTTACTCAGTGGCAGTGAGAAACTGAGCCTGCACTAAAAAAATATGGTAATAATACGGCCATCCACGTGATTATGGGCGTATTTTACATAATATTTCTATCTGCATTCAAAGATATTTCCCTATTCAAACTGAAATTTCCCATAGAAAACTGCCACTCCAGGAAAACTGAATGCCCAGTTTTCGTTGATGAAATTAAAGGAACACCAGGTGCACACGCAATAGCAAAAGGCTCCAGACAGTCTAAACAGAAAATTAGTGTGCTATTTTGGACATGCTGAAAATAAATAGATTTCTTGGAAAAACTACAAAAATATTTCATCTAAATTTAGAGTTGATAAAATACTCAAATGTTACTTGTTCCATTGAGTGAAATTTATATTATTTTAAGTAACTGTATCACGAGCGATCTTTACAGATTTGTAGGCAACCTCAACAGCTGAGGGCAGGAGTGCCCATAGAATAACATGCATCTGACGCACCAGTAGAGAGTACCGTCTTGCTAATTCCCGCCGATTTGCAGTCACGTGATCATAAAAATTGGCTGCAGTAAAGTAAAGTCAACAGTTTGTGCAATAAACAAATGTAAATTTGGACATTTTCCACTGATTTTTGTGCCTGAAAACTCTGATCCCCCAATATAATTTGAAGCAAAAAGTATTCACATTTTCTTCAAATTTGTAATAATTATATAAATAATCATAATTGAATGCTGAAATTTCCGTTGAGTTGTAAATTTTTACTATCTCCTGCAACGAGTGTAGTTTGGCTGAGTTTCGTGAATGTAGAGCATGTACCGAGAGAGGGTGCTCAAAATAGCGCAAGCTCATAATGGCTCCTATACCCGTATGAATTAAGATTCAAAGGTAAAGTTAACATACTTAGGTCATACAAATTTAGTATGGCCAATATGACTGGCCTATGGTGGATGCATGGAGTTCTATGAAAAGAACAATGTATCACAGTTTATCTTCCAGTTTTAAAGCATTTGATTGGTCAATTCAAATTTGCAAATGAGAATCTGGAATATTCATTGGCTTGTGAAGAAAATTGAATGAAAATCCAGTCATAGAGTTTCTGTAAAGTTTCAAAGGGGAATGTCGACCAGAATTTATTGAAGCCTGGCCATTTAGCTGGAGATGTTAACAATAAGGTGCACTAGGCACGGGGTCTTAGTATAATGCAGGATATACAAACTCGATCTGCACTGGTAGCAATCCATATTGGCGGCCATGTTGAAACTACTTTCAAGCAGAGTATCCCGCCCAAACTGTGCATGTCAGTTGTAAGGGGAGAATTTGGTTTAATGTCACATTCATGGTTATTTCACTCACATGGTGACAGCCAGTTTAGTTGGTGGAGGAGTACCCGGACAGAACCACTGCCTATCGGCAAGTAACTGGCAAACTTTCGCATATGCTTGAACCCATGCCGGTTCAGGGTGTGAGGCTAGCGAACACCAGCAAAGTGCCTTAACTTAGACCACTCGGCCACCGAGGGCCCATTGTCCATTAGAAAAAAAATTAATTTGGTGACTGCCATTTTCAAATTTGCCTTTAGATAAAATGGGGGGAATTACATGTTATCTGAAATTCTGATTAAAATCTATGTTCAGTTTTTTCTAAAACCTAATGATATGGTTATTTTTCTGCATTTTCATATAATTACTGTGTTAATCCAATACAAGAGCTCCCTCAGGTTGATGAGCATCCATAGCATAAGCTGACTCCTGATTTTATTTCAGTTTTCCGCTTTGTTTTACAGTACTATTTTCATAAAATGTTTCAATAAAACTGCATGTTTAAAGGAGAGGTGTCAGTCTCCACCTTAAGTCAGCAATGTCTCTGGGTGTACCCACGTACCTGGCATGTCCCATGTGTGAGTGGTCATAGACGGTTGGTCCACAACCATACCAAGTAACCACTCGGCCATTCTGGGGAACAAATACTTCCTGCAAAGACAGCAATACATGAAACATTAGTAAATGGGAATTATCATCCCCACTTCTGAAGCTATACACCCAGGTATCAATTTAAGCCGATAACCTGTTTTCAGGTTGCCTGGAGGTTGCCATATGAAAAATAATGGTAACCTATTTTCAGGTCCCCATAATTCTGACCAATAATATGGCAATAGGTTAATAATTATGCAATAGGTTGCCATGTTACCAGTGTAG
>JAVTVY010049179.1:0-24158 GCA_036873755.1 Hanleya hanleyi
ACCGTACTGTTTGACCCGATCTACTACCGTACTGTTTGACTCGATCTACTACCGTACTGTTTGACCCGATCTACTACCGTACTGTTCTTACAGGTGATAATAGTCTTCTAACTTTCTAAAGTAAAGTAAGGATGTAGAAGACTTTCATTTGTAGTGGTAGATTTTCTTAAATTTCAGTATTTATTTACCTGTTAGAATGAAGAAAATAAATGAAAACAAAAAATAGTGTCGCCATACTAGTTATACAAACATGGCAGCCATATTTATTCCAGTGTATTATTTAACTGCCACAACGCTGAATACAAAGGCACATTTCAGGTTTTTTCTAGCTTGTTGCTAATTAAATTCAACGTCCTCGTCTCGAATTCAACTTCCTCGTCCCCTACCCTATCAGGGGTGGGGTGGGGTGGGGAATATTCTTAGAAGTTCATCCACAGGGCATTATCATAATCTTGCGTTTCCGTTGAACGAGAGTACGGATGAGTTGATTTTTTCTGGGGATATCACAAGCATAATTTTCGAAAAAGGGTACGATTCGAGGACAGAAAATAATAGCGTGTTTCTTGAAACTCAATTTTCGTCACAGAAATATGAAATACAGAAATTAAGAACAGTTAGTGGCTTGTAACATTACATCACAGACGATAGACTTACACTCCCCGCTCGTTCACACAGATTCGTTACACGTTACCAGCTTACATGTCGAAGCGATTTCGCGTCTATGAAATACACAGCATATGCACAAACGTACCATAGTTGCAAGTTACAAGCTGACCTTCAACATCGACAGCAGCTTTTTTCAATTGTTAATAATGAAATCGATATACTAAAGCCTGTCCATTTTAATCAGTCGTCTACGCTGGAGCTTTTGAAAATTAACCCTATCTGGCCTGGGCTTTTTGGGAACAGCTCAGGCCTGGGGAGGGGCATTTCGCCTTCCCGACTTAATTGTTTTTCTTACCCCTTGAGCTGAAACTTACCACACTATACTCTCGGGCCAGGCTCCATCAGAAAATGTAAAAAAAAAATCAAGATGGCCGCTTTGATGACACAGTGACGTCATTTCCAAAAACGGTATTTTTTGGTTGACCTTTCGGTCAGATTTTTTCAAATTTTTCATTTATGTAATTTCTGCTAAAAAACTGCGTGATAAATTAGTAAATATTAATGTGATGTGGGATCAAATAGTTTTTACCCACTTTTAAATATCACGGAAAAGCAGAAATTTAAAAGAAAACGACGAAAACATCATTTTTCTGGTACCTCAGGTAGCTGTGATCTTGAATTTACCCATGATCTTCTACCCCGAAGGTCATGCAAATAGACTAAAAATGACCCCAATATAAGCTATAAAGTCACGGAGTGTCAGCTCTCAATTTTTTGTCGTTCCGGGGATTGCGCAGAAAGTTTGGTTGGGGGGGGAGTGGGGTATTTTGCCTCTCCCCACCCAGGCCTGGTAGGGTTAAACATTTGCTTACCCATGAATTTCTGTTGTACAACCTGTATAATAAAATGAACAGATTGACTGCTATTTTCCTGTGATATTTATAATAAATCAAGTTTTGAAGAACGTTTTAATTCGCGCCATTAAAATGACGTCATACTTGTTTTATTGCGTTACTTTTCAATGATTACTTTTCAGTTTTGCATTGCACAATACCAGTAATCCAATTACATTATGCTACTGCAACTTCCTGTCAATCAATCGAGAGAACTAGCACTTCCGGTTTTAATGTGCAAGCTCGCCAATTGTTTGGTGAGGCAACCATACCTCTAATCTATTTGTCAGGGTGAAATTATATACAGATATACCAGGCTTCGGGAGTGTATTTGCGATATATCCCGGTCAAGACCATAGAAAATTTCCCGAGCGTCAGCGAGGGAAATTTGCCATGGTCGAGACCGGGATATATCGCAAATACACCCCCGAAGCCTGGTATATCTGTATAATTACACCGCATATGCTAAATAGAAGCATAGATGAAGACCGAAAGATAATACAAAGTAATATAAAATAGAAACGAACTTTATTTGCCACAGCAAACGCTCCAAATCTGTCGTCTGTGGACGCTGCCATGTTTGTTTACAAACAAGACGGCGAAGATCGCCATCAGGGGAGATAATTCGGCGGCGGGATAATTCAGCAAATACTTTTAGGCAAATACCCCGCTGCCAAGGCAACGGAAGGCAAATTTCCCGCTGCCCCTGACAGTCGCGTGAGAATGACTTGTAGATGAGAATTTGCCGTAAATGCCCCGGCTAAGAACCAATCAAAACTCGTCTATCTTATATAAGGTGTAATTATTCGTAGTAGGTCTTGATCATAATAGTTCTCTCGCTAACAGCGAGCGCCTGATCCCGTCGTCCATAGAAGAATTTCCGCGTCAAGAAAGGAAAGACCTATCTATTATGACAGGACCAATTCCAGATGTGTATAAAATAAAAACGATGAAAAAAAACACAAGATGGTTTTGCTACAAGAGGGAAACGGCCAGCAGTTTCTAATGATATCAGTAAAGACATGATGATGCTCTTTACATACAATCCACATCACTGACCATTATTCTTGATCCAAATAAATGCCAGATCGTTTCCAAAGTATGTACCTCAAACTCGCTTTGATAAAGCCTGTTCATTTGAACACCATGGGGATGTAAAACACATGATATTCAAACATACCCTAGCCGGGGTTAAGCGGAATTAGGTAAATATCATTAAAACAGTGTACACAAATTAGAACTAGACGAAGTTACACAAGCTTCAGTGGTCAGCCGTCGTTCATCAAACATGACGTCGTCGATATTATCGAAATCACTTAACCCTACCAGGCCTGGAGAGCCATTATGACCTTCGTATCAAACTTTCTACTCTTGCCCCGAAACGAGACAAAATCGAGAGCAAACACTCCGCGACCTTGTAGCTAGTCATACTGGGTTCATTCTGAGCCTATTTGCATAACACCCCGAGCAGAGGATAATGGGCAAATTCAAAATGGTGGCGATGTGGGGTGCTAGAAAAGTGATGTTTTCGTCATTTTTCTTCAAAATGTCTTCTTTTCTGCGAGGAAAAATGGAGAAATGTGGGCGATGGTTATTTTATTTTATTTACAAATTTTTCATGCAGATTTTTTTGAGAGAAAACACATTGATGTCATTCGAAAAATCTGACGGAAACATTGACAATTTGTTTTTTTAAATTACGTAATTGTGACGTCATCAAAGAGACCATCATGCATTTTTATTTTATTTTCTGGTGAAGTCTTTCATGGGCAGTTGCATAGACATTTGCAAGTATGAATAGTTAGGTCACTTTGTCACGCTTAAACGCTGTCCTCAATATCCATGAACCAGACCAAAATTCAACAGGCGTCGTCAACATTTCCCACCTAGTACGTATCTCTCCAATTTATATACGGTATGATTTTGCTGGTGGACTGTTACTCCCGGAGACCCACTCTTTGCACATGGTATTTGACAAATGTATATGTAAAAATATATTGATTTGATAGGAAATTTAAGCCACGACGGGAATTACAGGTTAGTTGTTTCTGGATATTCTCACATTTACCATGTTTATCCCATGTTGGGCCGTTTACTCCATCAGACGCCTTCGATGATCATCCTTTAACATGAGATGAGTTAGATATTTGAACTGATCTGCCAGTCGGTGCCTCGAGCCGTGTGATTTCTTTATAAAATCCCACGAACAGCTGCAAATTAAACCGATCATATTCGTCACTCGCAAGCGGATGATATATTAATCACATATTCTCAAATATATGTTTCATAATTTATAACTCAAACTATTTGTGAGACTATTATGGGTCACATTTATGCCACAGGTGCCATATTTTTCCTTTTTTCCGGGGTAAAGGAATGGTATTACCTTCTCTGCTGTTCTAGGGTTTCAAGCCTATCAGTGGATTATGCCTATTTTGAAGACAGATATATGGTAACAGTCGGTGTTGATGAAATTCTGTCTTTGATTATGGGTTTAACTCGTAAACTGTATACGAGACTGAAATTGAGGGTTTGTTCTTCCTTGTCCATAGTTATGGACTCTGCACTCCAGACCCTTAAGCATCCTGGATTCAGAGAAATTAGCTTACTTCATTGCGGATGTTTATATTTCTTTGCCAATGTTGGAAACATAATGAAAAGAAAGCGACGTGATTTTAAATCTCAAAGTCTGAAAGACGAATCCCTGGAGTTGTTTAGTGATAACTGTATACACAATATCGTATATAAACCATTGGAGTGATATGCAGGAGGCGAGAAAACTTGACGGCAACTAAAAAGCAGCCATATGACCCTACGGAAAAGCATCCCTCGGCACCTAACATTCAGTCCCGAGAATACGGGTAATATCTTAGCCGCAGTTTCCCTGCCGATGTTCAAGTGGAGACTATGAAGTATCCACAAGGCCCCTTGCACCCGATTAAACGGAATTAGTTACCCTAGCTCGGGAGCTGTGATGACAGATCATCTCAAACAACTCATCTGATGTTACTGTCCTTGCCCTTAGTTTGTCCATTATTCCCTGAAACGAACATAAAGTTCGAAAGTGCAGTTGGAATATAATGATGTTGATAGTCAGGTCATCATTCAAGAGATATCATTCATGGGATGTTTCTTTGTTTATAGAGTTGCTTGAATTTCTCATTAAAAATATCTGTAAAATTTGGCAACACAATATATTAACAGCATATAGGTATTCCAATGGGTACTAATTGTGCACCCCTATTGGCTGACCTATATCTGTTCCCTTATGAATATGACTATATGCAGGCGCTTTCGAAAACCGATCCATTCAAAGCCCGTTCCTTCTCATTCACCAAACGCTATATAGACGATCTTCTCTCTGTGGATAATCGCTATGTAAATGACGCAGTGAAGGATATATATCCACCTTCACTAGATTTGAAGGAAACTACAGATATTTATACCTATATCTCTATAAAAATGAAGCGGGCCTTCTCTCTCGTCGACTGTATGACAAAAGAGATTACAATTTCGACATCGTAAACTATCCTTTTCTGGACAGTAATATTCCAGTGGGACCTGCATATGGCGTATACATATCACGCCTAGTAGTATTTGCTAGATCCTGTGTTAAATGTGACGATTTTAATCAACGTCACAAAACATTGTTGCAGAAACTTATAAAACAGGGCTACACCACCAAGCGCCTCCACTCAAAGTTTCTCAAATTTGGCGATACATGTTGCATGCTGATAGCACAATACGAGCGTAGCGTGCAAGATCTGGCGTTACGTTTCGTAACTTATGTCTAATTCCGCTTAACCCGGGGCTAGGGATCGTGTGAACGCATGTACTTCAAGATCCTCATGGTACTCATATGAACAGTCACAATCAAAGCGTGACTGAGATACATCATTCTTTAGATGATGACTTTACAACGAATATTATGGATTAAAGGTCAACCCAAACGGAATTTTTTTTGGTCTAAAAATCCTTAAAAATCATAGTTCATACTTCACTTTGTATGAAAAAAATATTGAAAAAATTCTAATCTGATCAGAAACACACGTAATATGGGAGCAAAGAGGGCTTTTTCACACTTTCACAGCTGGCTTGATGACGTCACGCAGGGAAGTTGCCTGAGAAAAAACAGCGGATAACATGGAAAGCGAGTGCAGTCAGAGCTCCGGTTCAGATGTCGATTCGAGCGATATCAGCTGCTTAGATGGAAATATTTTTCGCCAAGAAGATGAAATAGACATAGAGGAGGATGATGACGGGCAAATTAACAGTTGTTTGCAGACCAACGGCGAATTCAGCCCTATCAATTTGAGCCGTACGGCTCCGATTCTGACAGTGACAACCACTCTGACAACGTGGAACTCGACGACGACAGGATTCGGAGAGGTCGTTTGTTGAATAGTGATTGGTATGCAACTTGACTAGAAACCTTATTATCGTCATCTATAAGAGCAAATGTCCATATATTTCAAACTGTATTGAATGTAGAACGATTCTGTGATGTAAAGAACGAGCACATCTGTGTTGTTATTGTTGTTACTGACCGAGGCAGCCTTTTCGAGGGGATAAACTCCGGGATTCAGCAGTATGGACAGTAAACTGTTGATAACTCTACTGATATACGTCCGATTTGAATTTTGTTTGTTTTCCCATAATCCCCATGAAATACCAATTTCAGAATTATATAGTTTGATAAAAAATACTTTGGACATTCATGGCGAAAAGTAAGCTATGGTGAGTGGATCGGCATTCACATTTGCTCAATTTTCGACAAATTACCTCAATTAAATTGAAATCGAATGATATTCCCACAATCTCAAATGTCAAGGGATTATGAAAGTATTATTATCACTTCTGTATTTACAGCCATTCACTCCAATTGGTGTTTTTTATTTATTTACTTATCAAGCGTATATATATTTATGAAAGATCATTTTAGTATTATTAAATAGTATATATGAAATAGAGACTCATCCAGTCTAACCTGTAGGTGCTCAAGCGAGCAGGGCATGTACAGCCGTCTCCCTGCCCGATGCCACGCTTGCAGGCTAGGTTCGTTCAGCCGATGTCCGTGATAGATTCTCCTTGTCCGATTTCTTTGCCGTCACATTCTGATCGTTCGTAGGTTTGATAGTTGGAATAGCTGTTCTCTTTAGTTTTGGTTTGTACCCGAATTCAACTGCTACGCTGTAGATGTCATCGAATGATGTCTAATTTCTGTCAAAATGTGCCGAGCAAATTATACGAGTACTGGTTCAAGCCCTCTTTCCACACTCTCGTGTTGCGTACAAATTTCGTCCAATTTGCAGCGATTTTCTCGTCTTTAGGCCACAAATGAATACCAACACCGTCATCTGTAGTAAAACTGCAACCTCCCACTACACAACGTCGCGGCATATTTAACAAATGATGTCCCGATACTCCGAAAATCTCCAGAAATAAGCAGCTACTTACGACTGTGGTATACGGCTTTAACATAGAGAATACAAGACGGCTTCCCTCCGTGACGTCACAGCTGGACTTGACAGGAGAGCGATTTTCACCTTTCAAACGGCAATATCTCGCCAACCAGACTGCACAAAATTATGAAAAAAATATCATTATTTTCAGAATCGAAAGGACTATTTTTTTTATTTTTGACCTCAGAGCGTTTGGGTTGACCTTTAAGAATACTGATCAGCGATACGGATTTGATATTTTTCTAACATCATGATGTCTTGCCGGTATCATTGAAAACTGTTGACCGCTTCTCTCTTGCAGGAAACAAGCCTATGTTTATGTATACTATGGTTGTCTTTTTGAATTTGGTGCTAACACTGTTATATGGAATATGGAATAGGTATTTGGATTATGGACGCGGATATTCTCTAATGGACGACGGCTGAATTATGAATGACGGACCACACGCTTGTGATTTCTCTACTATTCACACAAGTTTTCCTCATCAGGGCCAGATCGAAAACACTTTTGTATCTGTGATCTGAAAAAGTAATTACCTTGATATTAACCCTACCACGTCTAGGGGGCATTATGCACTCTCCCCAAAATTAAGAACTGACACCCGGTGACGTTTCGGTTTATTTTTTGTCTGGGTTATTTTTGAGCCTATTCGCATAACCCCCGAGCAAAATATCATGGGTAAATTCAAAATAGCGGCTCAGAAAACCGGATTGAAAAATCCACCAAAAATGCATTTTTGACAATGACGGTACGGTGACGTCAACTCAGTACCCATCTTGGATCATTGACATTTTTTATTATTATACCTCAATTAAATTCGTAGTGTTTTGATTGCTTGACTGCCTGGCACGTGTAATTCTACAAACCGTGATGTTCACTGATTATCTAGTCATATCTTGCCTTACTGTTGAATAAATGGCATGTACCACGGCAGAGCGTTGAACATGACAATTGTTCCACGGCGACATCTGGTGAACCTAAGGTTGCCTCCCATAGCGCGCACGCCAAACATACTCCCCGAACGATGATTGATGGCTTGATGTGTTTGTACGTCGGCTCGTCGCTGATAGAAATTAGTGAATGCGGTTTGGTAACTGACTGAAATAAATTTGGCATCTTTTGAAAGCGTACGTAAGATCACTGAGAACGTAACTCTTCCAAATTATTCGGCAAAGAAGCCGACGTGTTGAACAAGAGATGCTTTTTCACCGTAATATCCTCATTCACGTGATTATGAAGTCTACTTTTTTCAAATGTGACATTCGGTATAATAAAACAACTATTGCATGTTTTAGAGTGGGGCATCACGATTTGTCAGCTCTCAACAAGTCATGTACAACTCGCGTTGCGCGCTCATTGTTCATCACTTGTCTCGAGCTGACAAATCTCAATCTATAACATCACAGCAATAATTGTATAGTAGAGCTCAAACCAAGGGTATAATGCGGAAAGTTTTAGCCACCTAGCTTAAGATATCAGACAAATATTTAGGGGTCCGAATACCCCCCCCCCCCCACGAGCCCAGACTGGTCCCAAAAATTCCAGATCAGATATGGTTAATGCCAGATAGTATGTCTTTCTCTACATAAAGAATATTAATCATTAGGATTTTGTGAAAGTTGGTACCACCATATAGCGACGGCATTACGAATATGAATAGTGAACACTTTTGGAAGACAGATGACAGCTGATCTTCCGTGTAAGTAAGCCATTTCAAGCTCAGTTATTTCTCATTGAGCAACCGCAAAAAAACAAGAACATTGTGTTATATTGGCGAAATCATATTCATCACCCGACATTTGAAGGGCACCGTACATAGAATATACCATATGTACATGCGCGAGTGAGTGAGTGAATGAGTCAGTGAAAAGGATTTGACGTCGTTTTCAACAATATTTCAGTCATATCACGAAGAACCAATTATAATTAAACCTATATCTGTATAAGTACGAGAAGAGTCGAATTTCTTGTCGGCATCACAAAAGAGGCAACATTACAATTTGGAAATTATAGTTACATTGTCCTTCGTCCACGTTTCGGTAGTAATAATCCAACACGTCCGGTATATGTCATATAACTATCACCATGGTCATATGAGCAACAATATTCCCTTTTTGTATTCCCTCTGGCTCTAACCGTTACATATAATGGGACGCGTGCGTCTATGGCTCACTCATCCCATCGTGGCCAATCATTTGGTTTTTGCGGAGATGTAACTAAAATTTAAAGTCATTATATGACACGCATACGTAGTATCTGTACAATTTTGAATTACAGTTGTTTGACAGTTGAATTTTCATTAGTCATCAGAGTTGTTTACGTGATATAAACCGTTTAGTCCGTTCATCTAGTGTTTTTAGGCATCATTACATGCAAGATTAAAAGGGTGGTAAAAAACGATGCCGATGTACTGACAAGAAGTCATATGATCCCACTGACAGATATACAGACTGCATATTTCTAAAAACATCACAAGAAGCAAACGTGATGATTTGTATCCCAGTCACGCTTTTATTGTAGCTGTTCATGTGGACATCTTGAATGACATGATCACACGGCCCTTAGCACCGGCTTGAGTGCTATTAGATACAAATATTTCAGAGCGCTGATGTAATTTGGTTGGTTGTTTGAAGTTTAACGTCGCACCTAATCTTATTGGTCACACGGCGACGATGAACCAAACAAACATACCCTAGCAAAACCCTAACCCTAACAAAAACCTAACCAAAACTTCAAAACATTTTGAATTTCGAATTTTGAAAATTAGGCTCTACAGACACTGATGATCAGAATGAATCGCCAGAGAGCCTAATTTGTTTGGCTCTTTACCTCCTGTGCCAGACGAACATGGTATGGTGAACCATGCTGCCCTAAGCTTGAGGGCGCGCTGATGTAATAGCCCTTTGGAACCAACTATTGGAAAATGAAATATGTGACCGAAAGATGGTAAAAAACAGCCCAAACAAGATATACCTGGGTCCCGAGTATGACGCGTCACTACCAATGGCATCGAAAATATCATTTGAAACAGT
Organism: Hanleya hanleyi; assembly: GCA_036873755.1. Taxonomy (NCBI): domain Eukaryota; kingdom Metazoa; phylum Mollusca; class Polyplacophora; order Lepidopleurida; family Hanleyidae; genus Hanleya; species Hanleya hanleyi. The sequence continues at coordinate 9,995 of JAVTVY010049179.1, forward strand.
AGACTATCACTGTCCATATCAAAACACAATGACAACAACACGACACAAAAACTTATATTTACCATACATTTATCAGCTCAAATGTATGGGAAATGTATACACCATTTAGCATACACTTCCCATACATTTGAGCAGAAAAATGTATGGTAAATATAAGTGTTCTTTTTTGTGTAGAGCAAGGATATGCATTCAAGCGCTATCACATGATCTTAAGTAATAAATACCACAACCTAATGGAACAACCAGATCGTGACGTTTATAATCTACAATTTGTAGCCTGGGTATATTCGAACTAACCCTTACCTGGCCTAATGGCTCGACATAAATTAGATTGCCATGTTGTTCAAATGATCAGTGAGCATCAAAGCCTGACTAATATATGATTACTCGTCAGCACTGGTCACCGGAAACAGCATGTTGTCTTGATGGCTAAGTTAGGCGGAATGGAATATAGAGGATATCTCGATTCCCCTTTCCAGATTTTTAGCGATGCATTTTAGTTGCGCATGGGCACTGACGCCTCAAACTGAGATAATTAAACCACAAGTATCTAAATATCCGCTATGGTAACAATGGTATCTATAGTCTGCACGTGCATGCTTTATCTGAAAGAAAATGCAAGGGAAAACATCTTAAGATTTATGTATGGTGACTGATCATTTCATTTCAAGGAAATCACCTATTTAAATGAAATTATATTTTTCACACTGTGAATTAAGAATATATTCTAAGGATATATTGAGGATAGTTAACTAAAAATTATGGAATTTTTGGAATGTCTATTATGTCATTATGCAATATTGAGCAATTTCAAAACAGTCAGAACTCACAATAGCAACCCCATTTTAGGAGACTGATAACAAGTATCAGAGAGGGTCATTCTGTGTCACTGAGTAAAATCCAGGTCTATTAATATCTCTATGAAGATAGGAGGACTTTCAAACTTAGACTATTTTAGCTCTGTGAAATTTGGTAGATCTTCCATTCTGAACTAAATTTGTACCACAGAAATAAGCACCAAACTACAACTATGTACACATTGATTTCGCATCTGTGCTTGTGCACCACTACACATTCCCAAGTGACAAGTCAATGAGATACCTGAATGGACATGCAAAACAGTTTGGTCGTGGCAGTGGGGATTCTTTTGTTCTGTTATCTGTGTGGCCTGTAACAATACACCATTCAGTTCTTTTGCTGGTGTATTCTACTCCTTCCCAAGGATTTATACAGCAAGCTCATTATCAATAATGTTGAGTGGAATTTGAAAGCTTGGTCTGCCCTAATCAATGAGGTGCTTAGTTCTATGGTACAAATTGGGTTCAAAATGGAAGGTCTGCAAAAGCTCACACAGCTGAAATCATCCAACTTTGAGAGTTCCCCAAGTTCCCTAGAGATATTATACTCATTGGCAAGAGAATGACCCTCTAGTACTTGTTTTCAGTCTCTTGAAGTTAGGTTGTTATTTTCAGGTAAGTATGGCAAGCCCTGGCTGTTCTAATTTTGTCAATATTGCACATTTATATATGGATAATAGACATGCCGTTTGTTCCATAATTATTAGTTATCCATCAACAGTATATTGCTAATTTATAGTGTAGAAAATTTCATTTTATTCAAGTAAATAATTTTCTTGAAAATGAAATTTTGCCTCCACGCTGCCAAATGACAGTCATGTTTTGGGGGGATCAGTCAGTACCATGCAAGACCCTTAATGCACTCTCACACTGCTTATTATAAGTTAACAACCACAGCCGGGGTAGCTGGGGAGTGCATTGTCAACAGTACTCACCCTTTCACAGAATATTGTTTTATTATCCTGTATCATCGATTTTCAAATAATCAGTCATTGTGTTTCATAAACATTACCAGATGTTATCTCAACTCACCAGTACCAGTCCTAATATCAAACCAGTGCGAGTTGGCACCGTAATAGAAATTGGTCAGCCTCGGTCCCAGTTCTGCTGCTGTCATATAATGTATGTAGGACGGGCCACGCCATGTTCCAACTTATGGATGGGCACCTGTCTTCCCTATAAAAGATTTCATTTACACAATATTTATTTCGGTCTTACATGCATGCACATGCCGATCTATCTCGACAAACCACAAGATATACAAGATACAGTATGTACTAGGAAATAGTATATATTCGCATGTCTATCCCTTCAATTTCGTCAGTCAACAGATTTGCAAACATAACAAGGCAGAGGTGACCAAAGAATTCACTGTATCACAGGAGCTCCGTCTAAGGACATATCCTTGAATCTACAAATTTACATTGTTTGGAAGATTGGATTGGTACAGAAGAGAAGAACGAATGTTTATAATAGCGTGTGGTGGTCGACATTTGATTAGATATTAGAAATAGCAAAACAGAAACGTTCGGGAAAATGAGATGAATTTAAAACAACCTGAACAAGTAATATCCACCGTATCAGTCAACACGTTACTAAAGTTGGAGTTTTATATGATTTGGAAAAAGTTATTCCCCTAAGGCACCGTTTCCAATTATCGTTCGCGAATGAATCGTTTATTTCGTAAAATTTTCTCGAAGTCGCGATTTTCCAAGGGCGAGGGAATGGGTTTTTTTCTTCAAAATAAATGATTCATTCGCGATCGCTGTTCGAATGTTTTTTTTTCTTTTGGCAATCGTTTTTCAATCGAGAAAATTCTCGCGAATAAAAAGCAATATCGCGTTTCAATCGCTTTTAATCGAGAAAATATAAACGATTGAAAAAAAAAAAACGATTGAGGATTACAGCTGAAAGTAGTACGCCATTGGTTCAGCCTGACTGACCCGCATACACGTTCGAGTTTCTAACACTTCAGTCAGACTATATAAAGTTCGATCATTTTTTCTTCTTCCTTTTCCATTCTTTGCCTAGTGTAAAACTATAGCGTGTTTCTGTACAGTTGGCGGTTATATACATACGATTGGGATATTGAAAGAAATTGAAAAAAAAAATCTATATATATACATAGGAATAATGGTTATGCATATAATTATAACTTCATATTTACATATATTTTGTACGGGACACAGACCCGGATATGATCAGATTGGGTCATTTGCACTTGCAATTTCGTCTATTATTTTGGGTATTTCTGTGTTTTAAAGCTGGTATTATTCCAGATTTCTTGTGTAGTATTTTTCGTGAACGTTTTTGGCATCTGTGCAGGCTGAAATTTTGAGTTGATTCGTCAGATTTTCGCTGTACGCGTGTTTTTTTGTCCTACGATCACCATTTTCCCTGTGTAGATAGATGGCGCTGTATTGAATATAACATTGTCATACGGGGCTTTGAGTCTTCGAAAGCACTTAATTATTAATATATAGCGCGGGCTATTTGTAAAAATTTTCACAACTGGTTAATCCAGTAAGAGATGAAATTATATACTATTCAGTTAGTTTTTGGTTTGAGCTTCCCTCTGGAATCATTCATAGTTCATTTATCAAAATATAAAATTAAAATTAAAATGTCAACTCCCCTTGCACGTAATCCGTACAACGTACGTCCCCAAAACGAATTTACGCCATTTATGTGTAGGACCGAATTATTTAGAGGATCATTCTTTCCAATTACAGTGCGTGAATGGAATATTCTTCCTCATTCCATTAGAACTTGTCCTACAATTTTTGCTTTTAAACGTGAACTACGAAATTTATCTTTGCTGACTAAACCTCACACATGGAATTATGTAGGTTCTCGTAAAGAAGATGTATTTCTATGTCGACCTAGAAATGGATGTAGTAACTTGAAAAGGCACTTGTTTGATAATTTTTTATCAGAAAACACACAAATGTAATTGCGGCCACTGTGATGAAACTGTTACGCATTTTTTGTTTCGTTGTCCATTATTTACAATCCAAAGAGCTGATCTCTTAAATAATCTTTCGACCATCTACAATCTAAATCTACGAACAGCCAGAACACTCTTATTTGGTGACCTCGACAAAGATGAAGCATCTAATATATCAATTCAAAAATATCTTGGAAATTATATAACAAACACTAAACGATTTCAATGACCATTTCAAATACATTCAAAATTAAGCGACCATTGCAAATTCTAACATTGTGACATCCTGAGTTTCTCTAAACATGTAAGGATCATCTTAAGTAACACACAAGTGGAACACGATTTTATATATAATTATTATTATTATCTATGTAGTATCTTTAATTGTATATTTTTCAATGCTTACTGGCCTCCTCTCCTTATTTCTCTTATTGGGTTGTTTTTTTTTCTGTAAATTGTCTGATGTATTTCATTGTATGTGGGAGACGCGCTATAAGCTTGACTTACTGCGCTCCCATCACTCTGGTGTAAAATAAAATAATTTAAACCAAAATTAAAATAAAAAGTATTGTACATATGCGAATCCAACCGTTATATGCGATTCAATCACCATTGTGATATGCATTTGATATAAATATGAAATCACTGCGGCGAATATTCTTATAATAAATAAAATTAACTTGATGGTGATTTTTTTAACTTATTCACATCTCAATAGTTTAAAAACTGTACCAAAATAGTGAATGGATACCCTTTCCTAATGTATGTTTTACTATAACAAAATATACATAATTAATTACACTATTTTTCACCTTAATTAACCTAGAAATTCTCGGCTGGAGGGCTAAGCTGTTCTGGGTTATCGCCATGCGCCCATTCACACCTCTATGAAGCCTGTGCCGTAATCATTCTGGTAATGTAATCAACGACGAACCCAAATCCACTTATCACCTGTACCCGGTATTTACAAAACAAGATATTGTGACTATCATCCTGTATTGTCTATACCAAGTTGCATGAATATATGAGGAAATTATCGAAAGTATGAAGGGAATGACTGAACATTAATACATTGTCGACTCACACGATTATTGAATAAACATGTAATTTTGTCATTTACGCTTCGCCAGAGTAAATCTGAGCGCGAACGTCACATGAAGCATGGTACAGGTATATGTATAGATATTTCCAGCATACGCCCTACTTCGGCTTGTAGGAGACTATATATCGTGAATCATATATATTATTCGGTTATCTTACGCATTTATACAGTATAGTATAGTAATATACGTTTTTCCATCGACAAATCCGCAATCAACATTACATGTAGTTCCCAGTTCGCGGATAGAGCGGCGTACGACGGCAACACGGCCTATGTGTCAAATATCACTCCGCCTCACGATTCTCTCGCGCCTTGAAAAAACGATTCTCTCGCGATTGAAGATTCGCGATCAAGAACGGATCGCGCATGGGTAAACGATTCAAAAACGATATCGCGAGAGAATGGTTTTTTCCAGAAAAGGTTCAATCGTTTTTTTCTCATTTTTTTTCTCGATATCCTCGCGACTGATTCGCGACTGATCGTTTTTCAATCGAGAAAATTGAAGAAAAATCGCGACTGAAGAACAAACGATTAATGGAAACGATCCCTAAGTATTCAAGTTTATTAAAGCGAACACCATTTGTTCATGACATAATGTGGGCCATATTAATATTGTATTAATTTACTCGTATGAATGCAACAACAGCCAGTCCATATAAAGAATATTTGTTTTTGCTGAATATTCTGAGTGTCAAATCGGACAAATCAAATAACACGGTTCAAATAAGGCTATCTATTGAAACAATGGACAAAAAATGCTGATATTGCGCCAAAATGGAAGAGAATTCTTCCATGGAATTTTTCATTAATTGGAGATATTTAAATCTTACCGTTATGGCCTCGGTCCTCTTCTTTGCGTTGTTAAAATCAGGGGTTGTTATCTTTGACACATAGCAGGTATTCGTACGGAAGTCCCTGATGCGAAGGTTCCCTTGAATAAAGAATAATTCCAAAGAATGCTCACCCTCAAACAACTTTGTGTAAAATGGTTTGCATTCATAAATGATGGAAAGACAAACCTTCAACAACCGTAATTGAGACTCGTGCTCTCCGTCAGCGAAAGGATACGCAATCAGCATGTGTTTGAGGGGAGGGAATAAGCAAAATGGGTACAATTATCGTGGGTAGATATTATGCCGTCCCGTGCCAAAATATTGGATGTCCAATTTTGTAAGTTGATTACCATGTAACATATATGTGCCAACCTGCGTGGCAGTGATTGTATCAATTGTTTGAAGTTTAACGTTGCACCTAATCTGATTGGTCACACGGCGACGATGACCCAAACAAACATACCCTGGCAAAAACCCCAACCCTAACAAAAACCTAACCAAAACTTCAAAAAAATTGAATTTCGAATTTTGAAAATTGGGCACTACAGACACTGATGATCAGAATGAATCGTCAGAGAGACTAATTTTTTTGGCTCTTTACCTCCTGTGCCAGACGAACATGGTATGGTAAACCGTGCTGCCCTAAGCTTGAGGGCGCGCTGATGTAATAGCCCTTTGGAACCAACAAGGCAGAGGTGACCAAAGAATTCACTGTATCACAGGAGCTCCGTCTAAGGGCATATCCTTGAATCTACAATTTTACATTGTTTGGAAGATTGGATGGGTACAGAAGAGAAGAACGAATGTTTATAATAGCGTGTGGTGGTCGACATTTGATTAGATATTAGAAATAACAAAAAAGAAACGTTCGGGAAAATGAGATGAATTTAAAACAACCTGAACAAGTAATATCCACCGTATCCGGCAACACGTTACTAAAGTTGGAGTATTATATGATTTGGAAAAAGTTATTCCCCTAAGTATTCAAGTTTATTAAAGCGAACACCATTTGTTACAGTATGATCCAAAAATATAGAGTGGAAACGTCTAGATGTCTAGCCCAAGGGCTGGCGAAATCCGTCACTTAAATATAGTAACGCATCAACGAGTTCATTCTGTGACAAACACAGCAAAATATCATAATTCTGAAGAAAATCTTCACCTCGCTTTTAAGTTTTTCAGTGCATTAATGGATAATACTAAATGTCTATACTCGGCATCAGCTTAACTGCATCTTAACACGTGAAAAGATAGAGCCCTCCTGGGATTTCTTTTCCCAGCGATGATATAGCCCAATGAAGGTTTATATACCTGTGCTTCTGAATTGAATGTTTGTCGATGAAGGGCATCGACCAAATTCAGTCCGGCGCGATTGGTTTCCATGGAAGAATTGCACGTCCAGACCAGCAGCCGTACTGTGGTCTGTCCGAAATTATTGATAAAGAACCAACGCGTTCTCTTTTTAACATGTCTCTGGCATGTAGTACTCTATATTACAATCCCTCATCTGAACCGTATTGTCCGTCTAAGTTCATCAATAGTATTGGTTTTCAAAAAAGCTGATCGCCGATATATTGATGTCAGAAGTCACAAATCATTTCTCTAGCTATACTACATACAGCAGTTATCATTCAACAGATGTCTCTTTGTTTATAAATTTGCTTGAATTTCTCATCAATAATATCTAGGTAAATGTGTGGCAAATCTATCTCTTCCTCCGTGTGTCGGTTATCCCTGGGATATAGCAATTACTTTGTTCGTCCGTCTGTCCGCATGCATCTAATATATTGTCCACACTCGAGGAGAAATATTGCCGCGAGAATTCTGAAACTTAGACATGATGAGATCCCATGCATGTAGCAGATGTGTACGGACCTGCTTTCATATCTGAGGATATAGTAATCCTTCCGTCATTTTGGGCCGTCCCTTTCAAATGGGTATTCCCTCCATATTCCTTAAGAATTACTAGAATGTGATGTGCGGCCCTGATGAAGTCACTGACGTAGCCGATGTCGCATAAGAGTTTCGGTTGATTCCCTCAACCATTTCTAGAATAACACTTTATTAACCTTTTCTGATGAAAGATGAAATAACTGGAGCAAAATTATAGACAACATTCTTCTTTGGTCTTTGCGTGTTGTCCTCTGATCCGCAGGTTCACTTTTGCTTGTTGTCTTTTCATCCGGATTTCCAGCGAAATGTTTGGTAGTGAGGTTACCATACATATTGTTTCTGTCTGTATGTAATCAACCTCGGTTCGAATATAGTTGATGAATGAGTTTGGATTCCATGGCCTTCCCATTCCTTTGTTCACATCGGTGCATTATTATTAACTTGGAAAACCACTGGCACTGTATTAAAACTGTATTATATCCTGACATATATGTTTGGAAATATTTTGCTGGACAAGTTAGTAGCCGTCATTTTGAATACAGTCAAGATTTGTTTTAACTTATTCAATTTAGCTGATTTGTAGTTGTTTAAGGAGCATTAAATGGAGAAAGCCACGGTATTTCAATCTTTGAATTATGCAATACTCCCAATTACTTCAATTTGTATCGTGTAGTTCTAAAAAAGTCACTGAAAAATGAAACAAAATGAACTGTATTCCCGAGAAAATATCCTGTCAGTTTTGGAGACATGGTTATCCCAAGTTTGAAAATTCGCGCACAATTCTCATAAACAATTGCAGCTAATGATGCTATTTGTTGAATCTAAGGCGATACTGTATCTTTCGTTTCGCATTGTTTTCCTACTCCAAGTTACTGCTGTTTTAGGATGGTTACCAAAACGGTTACTATGCCAGATGGGCCTTGATGTACACATTTATGGAGCTGTAGTTTTCTAATTACAAACGTCTTGTCCGTCAAGGTATACATAAACCTAGGCCAGTTTCCTGAAAGAGAGAAGCGGTCAACAGTTTTCAATGATGAACAGTTTGCTAAAACATGACTTGGTTTAGGGAGCGTTCCCAATTATGGTTTTTGCTTCGTTCGTTTAAATTACCGAAAAAAACCCAAGTCGTTCTACACCCATCGTTTTGATTTTCGTGGAAAACCATTGAAAAAACCATTCAACGCATTGGTTCGTTCGCCAGTGAGCGAAGTCGTTCGTTTTACAGAAAAACATTGGGTTTTTTTCCTTCTTTGTTTGCCATCGTTCGATCGTTCGCTGGAAAACGATGGCGCAATAATACAATCACGTGATGTTCGCATTATCCAGCCTGATAACACAATCTCCGTGGGCACGGAGAAAAGAATCCGTTAATTCAAAGCAGAATTCTCTGACGTTTGGATAGGCAGTAAATTAATTTTACGTGTAACTAGATGTTGAAGTTCAGCTACATAATTAGACAGAAGTAATTAATGCACGTTTTCCCCCGACTTGAGTAGACACCCTCGCGTCAAACCCTGCATGGTTATTCGGTTCGTTCTGAAAGGTATCTCCTTGCCAATCCTCGACCGCATTATTCATTGTTATCTGAATTTGTATTATATCTAGTCTATTATATTGATGGCTATATGTACGTGTAGTAAACAAACGCCAGCCCCGAATTCCACAAGCACCGCGATATCATTTATTGAATATCAATCTTTCCATGTTAATTCATAAGCTCCGTAATTCCTTCAACGCCCCATCCCAAAAAGAAATCTTCATTTTTTCATTTTTAAAATTTATTTCTTTCTCGATTAATAATTTGTAAATATAAGTTTTAGCAAGAACAATGATTTTTTTTGACATATGACAAATAATTAAAAGCAGCATTGTGTTAGCTTTCAAATGTCCGAATCTTTATTGATGTGTGTTCATTGTGATTAATACTTTTAACTATATTTAAGGGTGCAGATTTGGGACAAGTTTGTTTAATGCTACCGTAACTTTAACCAAATGTGATATATTTTATGTGTTGCATGTAACAGCGGTCTTATTCGAATTCTTGAAGTAAATACGTTCAGAATGGCGCGTGAATTATAAGGCCCCAGAAGGTCGGTTGGAACTAAGCATACACAGTTACCGGAACCAATTTTCCGAAGTAAATTAAAATAAGAAATTTCTTACAAGGATTAATTGTATGTAATGTTCAATTATAATGGAATATCTACAGATAGTATCAATAGATAATCATGGACGTGTTGTTTTAACATAGAAATAGCAGCTTATAATTACAAAAATATCAAGATTTAAATAAATACATGTAATAATTATATATATATGTTTTAATGCACAGCAGTCTTAGCCCATGTATATCCTAACCTGACATCACAAGTATAACCCAAGGCAGACCAAGCGAGAACGCTAATTCATCAGTGATGTATTCAATGTATTTTGTTGTCTTTGTTTGATATTGTCTGTGATGTTTTCACATTGTTTTTATGTTTCTTGTATGATGTTTCTTTTAATGTCCTATTGTTTTAGTGTCTTAATTGTTCTGTCTTAATGTACTCATGTTATATTTGTTTTAATGTATGTCTTAATGTATATGCATTTTAGTCCTATGGACAAAACTGAGCAATAAACCTATCTATCTGTAAATTAATATATTCTTTGTGACACTTATCATCTGATAGCAAGCTGTGGGATATAATATCCAAAAGTTCTTCAACCGTAGTAAGCTCTAATCCGGACCGTATATAATACTACTATAGTAGGCTCCGTGATAATACCGAAGCCATTTTGATAATAACGTCCCAATTGTCGTAACTAAAATTCTATCATTTTCTGAATTGCTATTCGATAAATAAAAACAACGGCAATATACGGACTGTAACGGAGACCGTGAATCGAAATTTCTGTTGATCTAAGGTTAAATAAACACATTTGAGTTGTAGACGGTTTCGAGGAGACCACCGTTGTGTGTTCAGGTGTGAAGTGTGGCCGCGAATATCACAAGAATGCTTTGCTGCCAGACACGTAATGGCGTCAAGAAACTTTCAAAACAGAACAAAATGTAGAAATTGTACGCACGATGAAAGGAACACGTGGAGAGAGACACACGGGTATATTGCAATAAAAGGACATACTATTTCTAACCTGCTCAATTAATTGTTTTTCGTCGCACAAGTCGTATCTATCACAGTATCCTACCACATGATCGTTTATCGTCGCATTGTACTTTCCTGCTAATCCTGATAAGTAGTCGTTCGATTTTTTTAATAACCGACCAGCTACAAGCCCCTGTGGACCTGCAGTAAGCGGAGATTTATTTAGGCCTAAACAACCGGCCGGGTATAAATAAATACGGTACTCACTTTGAACTGTCTGGCCCCGCGGTCTACGGCACTTTATTTCTTCGTTCTGGTCCAACCACTTCCGTCTGCTCCGTCTCAGAATTGTCCAGTAGTTACAATAGGTAGCGTCTTGAACAGCTTCACTGTTGTTATTTGTTGTTGTTGTTGTTTACGGATGATATTGTTGAGTACGTCTTTACGGCTGGAAATCGATATTGAAAATGGCGGTGTGGTGTTCTAGACACTCTCACGAGATTGGAGTAAATCTCGTACACGTCATTTCCCCCCCCGTCCACCATGGTCTCCTCTTCAGTCAGACTGCGGGCAGGTCATACAACATCAGTTTAACCATGGAGTTAAATATATTACTTGCATAGGCCAGATAGACAAATTTTGCCGGAAAATTCAAGCCACGCTTATTTGAACTCTTATATCACTTAGTATGTATCGCAAAATACATGACATGATGGCATTTCAAATGATTAATAACTTTGAAACGAAAATGTTTATTTCAAGAATAACACTAAATTGTGTTGACATGGCAATTTAGGCATTCTTCACAAAAGCGCTGCGTATGTTTTTAAATGAATTTAAATAAAAAATAATATCAATCATTCAACATTACAAGAAATTTTTGGTGTCTTATTCCTGAAAAAAATGTGAGATGTGAATCTTGGCTGGGCGTCGAAAGCAAATTGAATAGTGGTACGGCCTCACGAGGCAAGGGACTACTATCATAGCACTTCAGGGGAGTGTCGAGGGGACGCCTGGGTCCCGGAAGCTCCTGGGGTCTAGATCCCCGGGGAAGCGTTCAGAGCGATTTCCGGTGAATAAAATCACTCTACAATGAAGAGTATTTTTAGTTATTTTCTAATCCTTTTACCATGAAAACGCAATCGATAGGGGCTTTCTGCGATTCTGGGCTTTCTGCGATTCTGGATTAGAAAATAATAGAGTAAAGTTAAAGCTAGACATATTCGTGGCCGATATAATTATTATGGGCAGTGGTGTTAATAAATTCATTGTGCAAGTAGGGCAATCTAAATTCATAATTCAAATGTAGAGATACCGCTAGCTATACTTCTGCGATAATATTAACAGATGACGCTCGTAGTTTTTCACAACGGGTAGTAAATGCAAACATTGACTTATTTCGTGGACAAGGACGCAAAAAGAAGCAGTAGAAAAAGAAAAAAACCCAACACTGAATAGTTCATGATAGATTATATTTATAAATTCTCGTCAGAATGCACACACACCGTGGTCAGTTTAATACGGTGCCGGGTATATACCGGCAGGCATGTTATCGACGGCTTAACAGCCTACACGTTTGAGCTACCATCATTCGAGCAGTGTGTGGGCGTGTCTTAGTGTGACGTCACTCAGGCGGAACTACTTTTAATCGTTTTTCTGCAGCAAGTCACAGCCTTGGAAACTCTATAGAAAACCATCGAACGAACGCAATGGTTTTTTCGTCGTTCGTTTTTTCAATGTTTTTTTTGAAAAAACGAACCAACGATACGATACACCCATCGTTCGTGGCATGGTTTAAACGAAATGGTTTAAACCATGAAAACACGAACGTTAAATGGGAACGCTCCCTTATGCGAACGTGTGTCTGTCTGGATTAATAATCTTCTCAATCATTTCCTGATTTGAGGTTACATTTTCTTTAACTTCCATACTCATACGTGTCATATCGCCTCTTCCTAATGCCATTCACTCATGAAAATTGTGATTTTCAATAATTTTCTGATTTTTTTGGCACACGGATCTTGACCTTTGACTGCTGACCTCCAATTTGGCACGGTAAACATTGCCCTTATATATTCACAGAGTATAACTACAGTAAGCCGAATGCCTACTGTACTGGCGTTAACATGCCCGTGACCAGTTGTGTTGAACAATTTTAGAAATGAATTCAAAAACGTCATAATGAGAAAAAGTAGTGCACCAACTAAATCCCCGGTGAATACTTTTCAGTATCGTATGCGTTCTTTGTCGTCTACATGTAGTTCTTCCGTATATTATAGACTGTTTAAGTTTTAGCCACATGCATTCCACATCAGAATTTGTATGTGACCGCACAATATCTCTCTCAAAATGGGTATTAAACTCCAAAGGACTCCTTAACATAGTTGGCAAGAGTCTGTTTTTACAACTTTGGAAACCAGTTGAAATCTATCTTTGTATGGTGTATTATGCATTTGGGATCCCATTACAATTTTGGTGCTGTTTGTATTTGCTGCATAAACCTCCCAAAGTAATTCCAGCTAAGGAGTAGGTCGATGCAGAAGCAAGTGGATTGGTTATACTTAATTTCTTAACCAACACCTGGTAATACTAAAACTGGCATATGGATACTATAGTATTTGACATCTTGGCTGCTAGAACTTATCAAATTTACTTTGGGGTTTACAAGAATTTCTTTCACAATGGTGTCTCTCGTTGTTGGTCTGCTTGGAAAACGAGATGTATCCGTGACGGAGCGTGATTGATACCAAGACCTTTGCTTACTAGAGCGGTATAACAACGAACAGCAATGTATTGCGGTATATTTTAATTCAGGTACGCCGGATTCTTGTTTTACTCAAACAATTACTTAAGCCACAGAAATTTAACGAAATGTTAATACACGTTGAAGAAAGATTACAGATGTTGAGAGTGTTTGATCAATTTGAATAGGACAGGTACAGCCTCTTTTTTCCTACAGGTGGACTCTTATGTTGGAAGTAGGTGCCAGTGGATCTAATGTATCCCTGTCAAAATATTACATCATCTACAATGACAATATATCCCTGGATATTCTCATTCACAACGACGACGACTGAAGATCTGCGAAGATCTCTCTTAACAATACCTGCAATATATATATTAAACATATTAAGTAAACAGGACCGTTGGGATATACATTTAAAATTAATCTAGTCTAATCGCAATGAATTGGTGTCTACATGTAAATAAGTAACGAGCTAATAAGATGATATAGTGTGAAACTTGTACTGTACAGTTCCAATCTAATATGTCTTTTGACTTTCGTCAGTTAGCACAAATTGCAAAACAGGCATCAAATGAAAATCAAAAATTTGTTTCGGACAACAGTTTTCAGTGACGGCAGTCAGACAGCATGCTGCTCTTTTCCTACAAACCTATAGATTTTCAATAGAAAATATAATTTAATCCAATTAATTTCCAAG